>RJWM01010910.1:0-62020 GCA_004363535.1 Dasyprocta punctata
TCTTCCTCTTCCTCTTCCTCTTCCTCTTCCTCTTCCTCTTCCTCTTCCTCTTCTTCTTCTTCTTCTTCTTCTTCTTCTTCTTCTTCTTCTCCCCCTTTCTCTAGGACCTACTAAAACGGTGCCTGGCGCACAGAAAGTATTCAATAAATAGTTGTTCAATGAAGGAAGGGATAAATATCACTTAGGAATGAAACTATTTCTTAGATTATGCTCTCAGTCAATAAGAAAAAACAGCATTACTTCTTTAAATAAATACCTATGATTTTATTCTCTTACAAAGTTGAGATAGAGTTAGCTCCTGGAATTCTGTAGTATTTAATCCAGAAAGAATTGAGGAAGCATATCCATCTATATACAAAGCAAGCTTTCTAGAGCATTTCTTTCATCTTCCTGCAGTTTACATTTCAAGTCTGTTAATGTCTTTGTTCTGGTGTAGAAAGGGAAAAACAGGTAAAGTTCAGATAGGTTGATGCTATTTTATATTAACTTATTTAAAAAGATTGGTAGGAGAGGAAGGTGAAAGTATAGAATGGATAATAAATGTGTAGTTCCTAATAAATATTATTTCTCCAAGCTTCCCCAGTGCCATCTTAATTCAGATAATGAAGTTGACTGTCAGTATTTCTAGTATTTTCTTGAAATATTTCTATTTGAAAAGGTGTTACAGCCAGGTATGGTGGGTGACACATACCTGTAATTTTGGCACTTAAGAGGGTTAGGCAGAAAGATCATGAATTTGAGGACTGCCTGGGTTACACAGTGAGATCTTGGCTCCAAAAGGAGGAATGGGATTGAGTTTATTTTGAGGAGTTTTGTGTCTCTAGATCAGATAGGATAACTTTGTGCTGATGTAAAGATTTACTCTCCCCCTTTTATTTTCTTTTTAAAGCTTCACTATAATGTGACTACAACCAGATTAGTGAATCCTGATCAACTCTTGAATGAATTAATGTCTATTCTCCCAAAGAAGCATGTTGACTTTGTACAAAAAGGGTAAGAAAGCTCACTTAGAAATTGTTTTACTTATTATTTACTTGGACTTTGAAGAAATGTGGGTTGATTCTCTCCACCTTGCCACTCAAAATTTTTTTCTTACTGTTTTCTAAAAAGTTTTTACAGTTATCATTGTTCATTATTTATTCTCTTTTATTTGACCGGTAAGTATCCATATTGTCACCACTTTGAAAATTAGACTTTCATTTCAGACTAGGAAAAACTGAACTTCCAATTTTCTTTTAAATTCTGTTTTTCTTTGAATGTTCTACCTTACAGTAATTGTTATAAATCGTAATCCTAAATTAATGAACTGTTTTCAACAATTCAGTATTTACACAGAACTCGCTTTATGACTGGCTATCTTGTAGGATTGGGCCTTTAGTACTTTAACTAACTTAAATTATCCCCTGCTCTTCAGTAAACCATCTCCTTAGTGATGTTCTCATGCTTTGAATAGCCATGTGTTCGTTACCCAAGATGTTTATATTTCTAGGCATCTTCACTAATTTATGTCTCTAAAATTTCTTTATTAAGCAGCTAAGTAGAGCCACTAATAGATTTATCAAAACCATGTAAACAAACAGGGCTGGGGATTTAGCTCAGTGGCATAACTGCCTGCCTGGCAAACGTGAGATCATGAGTTCAATCCCCGGTACCACCAAAAAAAAAAAAAAAAAAAGATTACAAAACCATGTTAACAGAATAGTCATTATAGAATAATATTTTAAGAAATAATCTTTTGCAAGTGTAATTTCACTTTTACTATCTGAAAACTGCAAACATTACTTACATGACCCTAGATTTTCTTTTGGCTTCATTGTTCTATATCCATTTAACTCAGTCTGCTCTCTTCTTCATGCTTGGGGGCTTGGTTGGAGAATGTTCAGCTAAATCTCTATCACAGGCCTTTGGATAATCTTTCCTTCAGCATGTAATCTCTATTAGATCACTAACCGAATGCTAACCAATACTTGGCCTTCCTAACTTCCTGAGCAACCAGAAAGTCTCTGTTCTTACCCCTTTTTTTCCCTTTTACTTTCCATTTGTCTTTACCTTGTTTCTAACAAAGAGAAAGACAAACCTATTTTTTAGTGGGGTGATTTTTATAATGTCAGTTATGTTGCATTATTATCTTTTTCCAATAAGGACAAGATGCCTTCAAACTAAATTTTTTTATGCTTCATCCTCCTTAACTACAAGGC
The DNA here is from genome assembly GCA_004363535.1 of Dasyprocta punctata. Taxonomy (NCBI): domain Eukaryota; kingdom Metazoa; phylum Chordata; class Mammalia; order Rodentia; family Dasyproctidae; genus Dasyprocta; species Dasyprocta punctata. The sequence goes on from RJWM01010910.1 coordinate 2,199, forward strand.
TGGAGCATCACAATTTTGAGGCCATCCTGGGCAATTTACTGAGACTCTGTCTCAATAGATGGACAGATGCATGGGTAGATAGGTAAATTTGGGGCTAAAGTTTAGTGGTAGAAGATTGCCACAAAAGAAAAAAAAAAGAACTTCACAGGTTGTTCCTTTGTCATTTCTGATTTGACTACTTATTTTTCTTAAGAGATCATGCTCCTTTCCTAAAATGCATAAGTTAGTAAGACAAAGAATGATAATTTGTGAAATTTCATAATACATAACAAGCAAAAAAAAAAAAAATTCTCTACATTTCTGTAGAAAAGTACCCAATCTTATGACCTTAAATATTTAGGTGAACTGAAATTTAAAATCAGGCATAGTATTTATTGTTTATTGATGGTGAGTAAAACAAATAGAACTGTAATGTAAAGCAATTTTAAGATGATTTCACTTAGATGAATTCAATTTATGCAACTTTTCAGGATTATTCGTGTTTTTTAAGATGAGTTTAAAACTTCACTTCTCCTGGACCTTTCCATTGTGGATAGCTAACATAGGTAGTAGTTCTGATACTGTGGGAAAGTACCATTTCCTTCAGCTGTCTCCTGCTTTTCTTTCTGCCATAAAGTGTTGAGGACCATTATTTCTTGTTACTAATAAGAAACTCTCAAATATATGTGCCCTTCTGATAGGATAGTGGTTTCAGTTTTATTTACATCAGAGACAGAAATTTCTGACAAGATGTGTGTATACAAAATATTCTTAATCTTCTCCATGCTTTCCTTTGTTGTAAACATTGTGAAAATGGCCTAATGTTCCTGGATTACACTGTTGAAAGAGTTGCATAAAGAATGCCAGATTTCCCAAGCATGAGTGGCATGTATAGTTATGAAAGAAGGGCTTTTCTCTGGAGCAAGAGAATTCTGGTAAAGCATTTTCATCTTTATTCTCTCTTAGGGTCTTTGTTCAGCTTCTGGGAATACACCAGTCATACTCTACCACTAAAGCATAGCCAGGCCATTTGGAAACTAAACAGTAGTACTTTGCTTAGTATGAAATAACATCTTATTTTCCCCTCCAGCTTCTTAGAAGCTTAGAAACCTCTGGTACAATACAGAATATTCATGGTTTTCCTACTAACTGGTATCTTATTTTGTTTTTCACAGCTATACACTAAAGTGTCAAACACAGTCAGATTTTGGCAAAGTGACAATGCAGTTTAAACTAGAGGTATGCCAGCTTCAAAAGCCTGATGTGGTTGGTATCAGGAGGCAGCGACTTAAGGGTGATGCCTGGGTTTACAAGAGATTAGTGGAAGATATCCTGTCTAGCTGCAAGGTGTAATTGATGGATGGTTTCTATCCTGCCTGCTTGAACATGAGTGTAATACAGCCTACATGGAGACTGGTATGATTAGTTTGATTTTAAAGTCCATTGGAACTACAAACTTATTTCTAAAAAGCTGTCTTAAAGACTAATACCTTTTGTCTTTAAATAAAAGGTATTATTTTGTGGATGAAATGAAGGCAAGCCCATCTATCATTATCTGTTACTGTCTTTTTTAATCATGTGGCTTTGTTTATTAATAACTGTTGACTTTTCCAGATTTCGATCTGTATGTGAATGTAAGCTCTTACCTGTCTCCTTTTAATGTATATATTTTTTTCTGAAATAAAACTATTCATGAATGTAGCAGGCTTCTCTTCTTTGTATTTGATTTTGATCCAAATAAAACCTCAAATGGCTTCCTGATTATTAAGTAGAGACTATTTGGAGTATGTTTTATCTGTTATCAAATATGCCTTGGGCAGAAAAACAGATAAGAATTCATTTGCATAATTTTTTCCTGTCTCTGATTTAAGTAGGATTTATTGAGATCGTTAACTAAGTCACAGCTGTGGTTACCAGAGTTAAACAACACATTTAATATGTTGAATGAAAGAGTATTGACTTCAGTAAGTATGTTCAGTCAACAATGATAAGTATTCAAACTGTGAACCCCCATGAAATGTTACTTTATGGTAATTTCCCTAAATCTCATTGTTGGCCCCAATTTTGTATTTTTATTTCATTTTATTGGTCTCTGAAGACCAGAACTCAAGTTACATTTGTATGGATTTTACCAATTAAACTAGTTGGAAAAAAAATAGCACTATTTCTGGTCAGTAGCCAGGGAATGTTTTGTCATTCATTTATTCAATAAACATTTACTAAGTACTTACAAGGGTTAGATCCTAGAGATGAAGATGATACTATCTAGTAAACTCAGGGAGTTCAGAGTTGGCTGCTGATGTATAGACCACTATAGCAGAGAGGGGGGAATGTGAAATTAGGAATGACTTCTTGGAAGAGACAGTATTTATTCTTGAAGGATGTATTGGGGTTTGCTAGAAAGTAAAAGAGAGTATGACATTCTGACAGTGAGAGGAAGATGTACAAAAAGATATGAAATGAAGTAAGCTGAAAGTAAGTCACAAAGGAACTAGATAAACTAAATGCTTTGAAAGAGGATAGCTGTCAAAGGATCTTACATTTTTAAATAACTGCTTTATTGAAATATAATTCGCATACTTTAAGATCCACTCCTTTAAAATGTGTACAATTCAGTGATTTTTAGTATATTCATAGTTGTGCAATCATCACCACAATCTAATTTTATATTTTCATCTCCTAGAGAAACCCTGTACCTATTGGGGAGGATCACTTTCCATTTTCTTCCCTAGCATCCACTAATTTACTTTCTGTCTCTATGGATTAACTGTTCTGTACATTTCATACAAATGATGGCATACATTATATTGCTTTTGGGTTCTTGTTTTTTTCTCTTAACATAAGGTTTTCAGGACTTAGCATGTGATGTATATTGGTACTTCATTCTGTTTTTACAGCTGAGTAATATGCCATTGTATGGATATATCACATTTTATCCATTTACCAGAACATTCACTAGGGGGACATCAGGTTGCTTACAACTGTTTCATTATGAACAGTGATGCTGTGAACATTAGTGTACAAATTTTTGTGTGGACATATGTCTTTAGTTTTCTTTGTGTGTGTGTGTGTATTGCTTGGGTCATTTAACTTGGTTCTTTTTTTTAAAGTCAGATAGTGCCTCCCATGAGTCTACCAGTGCATGGGCTAAGAATCAAGCCCAACCCCTACTCCCCACCCCGCCCCCCGAAGCAACCTGTTGGTTTGGAGAACAGGCTGAGTTGATAGCAACTAAGGTACATAAAGCAACTAAATGCTTGTATTATTTGGTTGATTTTGCAGGCCTGGGACCAGCAGTCTGAGCACCTCTTGGAAGGATGATAGTATGCAATATAGCAAATATGGGGGATTTCCTTCTATCTTGTCATTGAAATCCAATATTGTTTTCACTGTTTTGCTTTGTTTTGATTAATTGTTTTGCTTTATTCAATATTGTGTTTTGATTGGTTTTATTCTGTTTTGTTTTTGGCTTGATTTTGTTATACCTGATGGAATGGGCAACTATTATGAAGATAACAAGATATACTATGGTAGCTGTTGTTGTTTTCCTAGTATCCTGCTTTGAAGTTCTGTACCAGTTTTACTTCTTTGTTTTGATTAGCTTTGTTCTATTTTGTTTTGTTGGATTTTACTATCTTTAAAATAAAAAAAAAAGAATTGTCCTGCAAAAAAAAAAAAAAAAAAAAAAAAAAAAAAAAAAAAAAAAAAAAAAAAAAAAAAAAAAAAAAAAAAAAAAAAAAAAAAAAAAAAAAAAAAAAAAAAAAAAAAAAAAAAAAAAAAAAAAAAAAAAAAAAAAAAAAAAAAAAAAAAAAAAAAAAAAAAAAAAAAAAAAACCAGAAAAATCAAGAAGCAAACAAACCTAAAAACAAAAGCAAAACGACAGTACCACCACCAACAAAAAAACAACAATAGCTATATAGGTTTTCAAAACAAGATGATAGGAATTTAACAATGGTTGTTATACTGCATATTGTATCTTCAAAATAGTTGCCCAGGTTACCAGATACAAGAATAAAACAAAACAGTAAAATGGAACAAAACTTTGGGTTTCAAAAATAAGACAGAAGGAAATGCCCCACAGTTGCCACAATGCACACTGCCATCCTCCAAATAGATGCCCAGACCACCAGCCCCAGGCCTAAAAAGTAAATCAGACAATACAAGTATCAAGCTATTCTTTTCACCTCAGTTGCTATCATCTCACCCTGAGTCCTCTAAGTCAACCAGTTGCTTATGGGGAGCGATGTGTGTGTGTGGGGGGGCTTCTCTGGTTTCCCAGCCCATGCACTGGCCGGCTCACGGGAAGGCATGGTTTGTCTTCTTGCTGAGTCTCTTCCTAATTCCCATGGTGGAGTCTGGCTCATGGGAAGATGTGGTTTTTAACTTGATTCTTGAGGAACCATCAAAGTGCACCAGTCTACAATCATAACAGTGATGTCTGAGGGTTCTAATTTTTCTATATTTCTTCAACATTAGTATTGTCTGCTTTTTTTTTTTTTTTTTTTTTTTTTTTTTTTTTTTTTTTTTTTTTTTTTTTTTTTTTTTTTTTTTTTTTGAGCCATCCTACTAGTTGTGGATCATTGCTTTTCCCTGCTGTTTAAAAATGTTGAGCATCTTTAAATGTGCTTATTGGTCATTTATATGTCTTTTTTGAAGAAATATTTATTAACATCTGTTGCCCATTTTTAGTTGGATTTTCACTGTTGAGCAGTAAGAGTACTTGGTATAGTCTAGATAGAAGTTCCTTATCAATGATTATATATGGCAATGATAAAATAGCAAATATATGTTATACAAATATTTTTCCCAGTTTGTGAGTTTTTAAATTTCTTGCTGATGTATTGGAGGGATAAAAGTTTTAATTTTCTCAAGTTCAATTTATCTATTTTTGTAAGGGAAAGATTACTCTTTTTAACTCTATGGAAGATGACATGGTTTGGAACAGTGAAGTCTTACTCTTTTTTTTTTTTTTTTTTTTGTAGGCCTGTGTGCTTTCTAGATGTTCTAGGGGATAATTTATTTTGTTGACTTTTCTAGTTTCTAGAAGTTGGTTACATTCCTTGGCTTATGACCTCTCTTGTTTCTTCAAAATTAGCAGCACAATATGCTTTAATTTTCGGGGGGACCTGGCCTAGATCCCTAATCTCCCAAGCAAGTATACAGTGAAGGCTTAAAATAAATGAGACAAGTGGTATTGATATAGGGGAAAAAAACTCCTGACCTACTGTTATGTCCAGTACGAGTTCGGGTTCTCTAAAATCGAAGAATGAATTTTAGGAACAACAGAGGTTAAGAACAGAAATATTTATTGAGAGAAAAAAAGCTTCTGTCTGAGAGAGAGACAGAAGGGGTCCCGAGTGGGTTGCCCGTGAAGTCTTACTCTTAAGTGATACTGTGTTTGTTGTTTTTTTGAGACAGGGTTTCACTTTGTAGTACAGGCTGGCCTTTAAGTCACATGTAGCCCAGGCTGGCCTTGAACTCATGGTGATATTCATGTGCTGGGATTATAGGGATGTGCCACCATCTATGGTGCTATTATTTGTTTTAAACAGATAGTCTGACAGTTGTAATCTTTGAAATTCTAAGTATATTTACTTAAAAATTAAAAATAAATTTGAGATCAGATTTAATGAAATGTAATTTATGTGTAATTTTGGGGGTGTATACTTTGATAAGTTTTAATGAATATAGTTGTGTAACTGTCATCATATTTAAGATTAGAACATTTTTGTCATCTCAAAAGACTTCCTCTTTTATAGTCAGTCTTTCTGCCTCCTAGTCCCTGGTAATCACTGATCTGATTTCTGTCTCTATAGTTTTATTTGTTTATTTTGACAGTGTTATGTAAGTAGAATCAGTTGCTATGTGGAATTTTGGGGGTATAAATTATTTCACTTAGCATAATGATTCTGAGATTTATTCCTGTGGTTGTCTATATTAAAAGCTCAATTTGTTGAATGATAGTGCATCAATTGGATATACCAATGAAGCATCCCTCATCTGAAAATATAAAGTGCTTAAGCATTGACACAACACTCAAAAAGTTTTAGAAATGAAAGTGGTGAGAGAAAACATCCTTGCCTTTTTGCTATCTTATGGGGGAAAAGGCATTCTTTCACCATTAAGTATAAGTGAGACCCTATCTAAAAAAACAAAAGTCATTCCATTGTCTTCTGACTTTCATAATCTGCTTTAATTAGACATCAATCTTGTTTCTTTGAAGGGTATTATGCCTTTTCCTCTAGCTGCTTAAATATTTTTTTGTGTTTGGTTTTCAGTAGGTTGATTTTATTTATTTATGTATTTATTTGTATTTTTTATTTTTTTGTTTTTGGTACTGGGGATCGAACTCATCACCTCACACTTGCCAGGCAGGCACTTATGCCACTGAGGTAAATCCCTGGCTCCAAGGTTGATTTTTTTTTTTTTTTTTTTTTTTTTTTTTTTTCTTTTGCGGCACCGGGGATTGAACTCACAACCTCGCGCCTGCCAGGGCAGGCACTTAAGGCACTGAGTCAAACTCCCGGTCCTGATTTTTTGAGGCAGGGTCGCACTATGTAGCTCAGGCCGGCCTTGCGCCAAGGTTGATTTTAATCTAGGTAAATGTTTTACTTTCCTGGAATTTATGCTGGTTGAGCTTGTTAAGAGACTTAAATCTCAATGTTGATGTCTTTTATCAGTTTCAAAACTTCTTAGCTCTTATCTTTTGAAATACAGTGAGGTCAGGCATGGTAGCACACACCTGATCACAGTACTCGGGGGGCGAAGGCAGGATGTTGGCCCTATGTAGTCTGAGTTACATAGTGAGTTGAAAGCCACTCTGAACTGCATAGCAAGGCCCTGTCTCAGGAAAAAAAATAAAAATAAACTTCAGTATTGACTTCAATTCACTCCAAATTCATGTTTGAATACCAAAAAATTCTAGAAGTGAGCATATTTTTTCCATAAGAAATAATGAAAAACCAAATCATTGGTTCTAGGCCCTAAAATTACACTTATATATTCATTTTTCCAGGACTTAAGCAAATTTTACAGTGGTTTCTCTCTTTAACTGTATTTTGGTTGTCACAGTTTTCCTTTCAGCTTTACGCTGGTACTGTTAACTTTGGATTCACGGTTATATTTTATGCAAATAAAGTGCAAAAAAAACACCCCACAATGATGAATGTTTTAATGCACTAACACAAGCACTCTATGTTGTATGGGAAGGAGTGGTGTAGTTCAACTTGTTTACTGACATGTCTACTTCATTAGTTTTGTCTTCTGTTGTGCCTAATTCAACAATCATATCCATTTGTTGGTTCTTAAATGTGACTGTATGTTTTCTTTTTAAATTTCATTTTTAAAAATTAAAAAATTATTTTATTTCATTCATTTTAAAAATGGATTTCAGCTGGGCGTGGTGGTGCATGCCTTTAGTCCCAGCACTCGGGAGGCTGAGGTAGGAGGAGCGTTGTGAGTTTGAGGCCGTCTTAGGCTACAATGTAAGCAAGGCTGGCCTGAACTGCATAGTGTGACCCTGTCTCAAAAAGAATAGGGTCGGGAGTTTGGCTCAGTGGCTTTAGCGCCTGCCTGGCAGGCATGAGGTTGTGAGTTTGTTCCCTGGCACTACACCAAAACAAAACAAAACAAAACAAAAACGGATTTCAACTATTTGGTGACATTTTCTATATTTATGACTATTTTCTTCGTTTTTGTCTTCTATTTTCTTGAACTTAAATATCAGAGATTTTTAAAAAATGCTTATTCAATAGTTCCAAAATCAGAATTAATCCAGCCTGTGGGTTAATTTTTATTGTCTTACGTTTCTCTTCTTTTAAACATATCTCTTGTATAGTAGTCTTTAAAATGTTGTCTATTGTATGTTGTTAAGGATTGTTAAAGCTCTAGATGATACCTTCCTCAGAACAAATCCATTGTTTTTTCTGTCAGGTAGAGAGGGTCAAGGTGATCACCTTAATTCTATCAGGACTGAACTGAAAATTTAATTTGAACCAGGATTTTCACTTGAGGGTCTACTGTATTCACCTGAATACATGCTTCCAGCAGGCCCTGAAATCTTAAGTTTTGACTCATCAGTCTTATAAGAGCGTAGAAGACTGCTTTTCATTAATTTTGTCTTAATTTTTGTTGTTTCCAGCTTTGCACAGCCTCAGAATTTACAAATTACATGGTGACACTAACCGTGAGCTTGAGTGAGATCCCTCAAATCTGTCTTTACTTCAACCTTGCACACATTTTCAGAGTGCTCCTGTTGTCTGGTCTTCATCAGTGCCTCTTGCTTTGGTTAAGGTCTGGATTTATCTTTTCACATGTCTCTCTTCACTGAATTTTAGTTATTTTAGTCCTCATTGCTTCAGCCACTTCCTGATGCTTTTCAAAGAAAGAAAAAAACTATAATCCAGCTTTTCTAGTTCTTTCCAAGAGCACTGATCTGCCACAAAGCATTCCATTCTGCTTTGTAGGAGAGTCTTATTTTACTCTTAAATATGCAAGTTGAAGCTTATTAAATTCATTTTATGACTCACCAATGCATTGAAACCTACAGTTTATAAAATGCTGAACTAGAATGGGGAATATTAGTGGCTGGGAGGCCAACTATTTAGTCACTGCTATTGCCTAGAAAGGAACATAAGAAACAAATACAGTGAGACAAATCCAGGAGATGGGTGGGATTGTCAGGATTTAGGAAGTGGTCGGTTGTCAAAGAGGGAATGAGATGATGGAATAATGAATTTCTCTCATGATTCTAGCTCATATCTAGGTAGATGGGCAAGTCATTTATCAAGATGAGAAGTAACAAAAGAGGGCTCTGTTTTAGAGTTGAGTTTAATTTTACTTTTATATACATTGAGTTTGAGATACCTATATGACATCTGAATGGACATTTGTAATATGCAGGAACATTTACTTAAAACCCAAGAGAGAGAGAGGAGCTAAACATACGAATTTGTTATTCATTAGTGAATAAGAAGCTATTTTCAAATCATATGTACTGTGTATTTTTAATTATTCACAACTTCAGTTAGGCCTAGAAATGGTATTATTAGCTCTACCTGGCAGGCTAGTTATCTAAAACTAAATATTCTGACTATTTTTTAGGCTAATTCTTGCTTTTCTTTAAGGAAAATGAAATGTCAGTGGTTCCCATGTCATGTAAAATGTATCACTTAGCTCTACTTCTGTAACCTCACTTGGAAATTAGATATGAATTGAGTAAATGAGGCTGGGTTAGTTTCTAAGAGGCAAATATAGTTTAGATTTTTGACATTAAACTAGATCTGCATAGTTTTTTTGCTTTATTTATTTTTATTTTTATTTATTTATTTATTTATTTTGCATAGTTCTAAATTTGCTCCACTCTACTTTGGCCAGCCACCCCCTGGGCTTCTTTGTAGGGTGTCTGAATTTTATTCACAGAGGAAGGCTGTATGAAGGGACAATAAAGGAACTTAGAAAGAACGATATAGTGGATAGTGGAATAAAGAATGCTCTCATTTGTGACTCACTGATGCTTATGCTATATTCCCGGCTCTGATCCCTAATTTAGATAAATGTTTTCAAAGTTATTACCACAACACTGTGTATCACATGTATTAATTCATTTAATCCTTACATTAACTGTGAAAGGTAGGTGGTGCTTTGGCTTATGTCTAGATGTCCCCCCAAAGCTTCATGCAGTCATAGGTGGAGCTTTTTCAGAGAGAGCTGAGTCTAGAATGTGTGATTGATTCAGGGTACAATGCTAGGATTCAGGGTGGTTGATTACTAATCAGTCCACTGTTTGATTTGGCAGCACACAAATCCCAGTAGCCTGGATATAATATAAGAGACAGAAAGAGGCTTGTCTTGTCCCTTACTTGTTTGCTTTGCTGTCTTCTGCCTGCCATGAACTATTTCTCCTCTACGATGCCTGTCTTCCATGCCTCCCTGCCTTGGAGCAAGCCAGCGAAGGACTGAAACCTCTATAAACTGAGCTAAATAAACCTTCCCTCTCTTAACTTTGGGTATTGTTCGGGTTTTGTTCCAGCAACGAGAAAAGTAAGACAGGTGGTATTCCTTTTTACAGAGGAAGAAGCTAAGGCACAGCCAAAGTAATAAATCTAAGGCCATTGGACTTAAAGTGCATTGGGTTTGAAACAGATGTGATGGGCTTCAAAGTCCATGTCCTATGTTGGAAATAGAGGACTGTCTTTCTCCTGAAATTGCTATAGAGGAAAATGTGCTTGTATATACGTTGTTAATAAGAAATTGCCTTTTCACAGCAGCAATCCTATGAACATTTGAAGACAAGATTTTTTTTGTTTTCACTTCCGAGATCTTTTAGCTGTGTAATGTAGGCCTATGGAATTATATGTTTAGAAGTAAGAAAATACTGTTCAATGATTTGTAATTCAAATATTTGATTGAAAGTTGATTTCTTTTCACCTTATAAAACTAGTGAGTTTTGGTGAATTTTTTTTCATGCTGGGGATTGGACCCAGGGCCTGGAACATACTAAGTAAGTGCTCTACCACTGATCTACAGTCCCAGCCCTTCTGAAAGTTTTATTTTGAGACAGGTCTCACTGAGTTGCCTCGGCTGGCCTCAAATTTGTGATCTTCCTGCCTCAGCCCCCTGAGCTGATTACAGGCATGTACCACTATGTCCAGTTTTGTGGTACTAAAAAAAAAAAAAAAAAAAGTAAGTACATTGAAATTCATTGATTTAGGCTGTCTTAGAAACCTCCTGAGGAAAAAATACAACTTTTTGTAATTCTTTCACTTTTTTTTTTTGGTACTGGGGATCAAACTCACAACCTTGAACTTGCCAGGCTGGCGCTTACACCACTGAGCTAAATCCTTGACCCGGTTCTTTCACTTTTTAAAAGAGAAAATAACGCACTACTGATAATTTCTTAATAATTTGCATACCACTGATTCTGAAATAAGTATACATATATTTGATTAAAAGTGCATCCTGGAACTCATTTCAACAAAAAGATGAAGCCATGAAAGAGCAGATTTAGCAGAGTAGTGACAGAGCACTGGACCAGGAGTCAGATGACCTAACTTTTAATTCTGACTGCCACTTAGTACCTGAAATCTAAGTTACCTCTCTCTTTTTGTCATCCATTTTCTAAATTCCATAATGGAATGATCTTTTACCTAACAAATGAGATAGTGTGTGCAGTAATTTGTTTAAAAGTCACAAAGATAAAAAAAGATGATGGTACTTGGATAATAAGGTGGTAGTATTACTAGTTTTCGTTCTTGCCATGTGTATGCCTCTTTCAAGTCCACAGTGAAAGTGGAACTTTCCTCCGTGGTTTATGGTATAGATTCAGACAGTATCAACTGCTCCCTTTACCTAGGCAGGTGCACTGTTGCTGAGTCTCTTTGTGGCTGGCCTAATACTCCCCTGTGAGACGACACCAGGATTTGAAGTGCAGCTTAACTCATTCTTGAGTTGAGGGAATTGAAAGAGGAAATGAGAAAGGGTATGGGAAACCATTGGAAAGAGATTGAAATACAGTGTTATATTGATTGGCATTCATGGAGTGTTGGGTATTAAAATTTCTGAGGTACCTTTCTTTGGAAAGTAATCTTAAAAACTGTCACAGAGCTCCTGTTTGCTACTCTGGCAAAAAAAAATTATCGTCAGCCTCCATCACTGCCCTTTGTGAAAGTATTTGGGGTAACTCAAAGGAAGGACCTGAGAGTTAACATATTAAAATAATGTCATCTCATACCTTAGATAATTCTAAACCTGTAATGAGGCATCAGGAGCACACACGAAGCAGGAGGATATGGTGATGGTGATGGTTAGCATACAAGTATGAACTGCTGAGCCCTGAGGTCTGTCCTTGGCATCATGTGGATATGGAGTCTCAGAACCAGGTAAACTGATGATTCTGGGAAAATGGCAAGATGCTAAATCTGGAAGAAATGGATTAGGCAGGGAAATATAAATGGAATGTGGAGAATCCAGGATAATCGAGAGTGGAAGGGGCTCAAAATAAGGACCTGACAGAAAAGACACACACCTGCTCTAGGAAAAACTAGTCTCCAAGAATGGCTAAAAAAGGCATCTGATTGAACCTGAAACTGAAGGCTGATTCAAAGGAAGGATCCTACACCATCAAAATCCAAAGTGGTTCATTATCAGTCTTGAATCTTGAGGTAAATCAGAACAAGAAATCCTCCTAAGCGGCAGGGCCTGGGGAAAGAATTCATGTCCTCAACAGGTGATACTGGACATCTGGAAGGTCTGGTCTAGGTTTTAGCTAGGTACTTGCTAAAGATGGGGTCAATACCCCAATATTTTTATCTCTAAAACTGGACTCAGTTACAAGTATCTAAGGGAAGAAGAGGAGCATGGTGGAAGAAGTAATTTGGATGTCTCTTTGGACACTTGGATGTCAGAAAATGTTCAGGTCACAACATGAAATGGTTAAAGTGACTTATACTCCTATATTTGTTGTGCCTTGGTAGTTTTCTGGCACTAGATTAATGTATAAGAAATATAGAAGCATCATTTGGCAGAGTGAAGAAAAGAGAACATCAAAATTGGATAAAATGCTGATCTCTCCTTTATTAGTCACAAAATGCTGAGTAAGTGTCTTTATCCCTTTAATTGCTTTAGTTTCACATATATGAAACTATTGTCTGTGAGACAGTAATTTTATGAAGAAGTTAGAATGTGTGGGAATGTCCTGTGAATGACCTTAACTGATGCATGTAAATTATAAAACTTTGCACAAAAAGAATATTTTTTAAAATGCACTAGGAATTGATTTAACATCCAAAGATAAATTAATGTAATATACCATTCTATAGAATTAAGAGAGAAAACTTCCCATGTGATAATCTCAATAGAGGCAGAAAAACCATTGACAAACTGTAATACTGTTCTACTATAAAAATGCTCAACAAACAGATTGGACAGAGGCGGGGGGAACTTCCTCAACCCATAAGGACCATCTACAAAATGCCTAAAATTTAGATCATACTAAATGGTAAAAGATTGGATGATTTTCCCCTAAGATCAAGTATAATGCAAAATTGCCTGTTCCTCCCCTTTCATTCAGAATTGTATTAGAGGATCTAGGCAATTAGGCTAGAAAATGAAATGATATGGAGGCTGCAAAGAAAGAAGTACAATCTATCTATTTGCAGATGACAAGATCTATATAGAAAATATTAAGGAACATACTACTACTATGGCTACTACTACTACTACCACTGCTACTACTACCATACCACTACTACTATTGCCACTACTACTACTACTACTACTAGAACTAAGAAGTCCAGTAAAGTAGTGAGATACAAGATTAATGTATTTTAAAATCTGTATTTCTAAACACCAGCATTAAATTAAGAAAATAAAGAACAACCTAAAGAGAAGAACAGAGAAAATTTACAAGACATACACTGAAAACTGAGACAACATGGAAAGAAATATGAATCAAAAGGCAATTCAAGTTTATGGATTGGAAAACAGTATCATTAATATAGCAATACTGTCCAATTTATATCCTCAACACTCCCATATCAAAATTCCAGGGTTTTTTCCTCCAAAATTACTGAGCTGATTATAAAATTCACATGAAAATGCAAGAGATACAGAATATCAAAATGATCTTGAAAAAGAATAAAGTTGGAGATATACTTTTCAGTTTCAAATTTACTACAAAGCTACAGTAAACTAGACAGGGTGTTAATGACATAAGGATATATATGTGGACTAGAACTGAGAGTCCAAGAAAAAGCACATTTATAATTGTATTAGTTTTCTAATTATCACAAATTTGGTGGTTTAAAAAACCACACATCAATTATCTTAGGTCTATGACATGTCTCATCAGGTTCAAATAAAGGCATAGATGGAGCTACATACTTATCTCTGTGCTCTGTATAGGACCTCTTTCCTTGCCTTCTAGAAGTTTCCCATATTCCTTGGTTCATGGCTGTCTTCCTCCATTTATAAAGGTAACAGAGGTGAGTTGAGTTCTCATATCACATTACTTTGACTTCTTCTATAGTTACATTTCTAACTGAACTCTTTGACCTCCATCTTCCACTTTTAAGGACACCTTGTTTACATTGCCCCCATCCAGATAATTCAGTATTATTTTCCCAATTTATGATCAGTTGATTGACAAGCCTGATTCCATTTTCAGCCTTAATTTTCCTTTGACATGTAACTTACCATATTCATGGATCCCAGGGATTAGGATGTCTTGGGGTGGTATTCTACCTATCATAATAGCCAATTTGTTTTTGGCAAAGATGATAGGACGATTCAACAGAGGAAGTGAATTGTCTTTTCAACTAATGTTGGAACAACAGGATATACACACACACAAAATGAAGTTGAGCCTCTACCTTAGATATATAAAATGAACTCAGAATGGATCAGAGACATAAATGTAGGAGCTAAAATGATAAAAATTCTTTAAGAAATACAGGAGTAAAAGTGACTTTGAATTAGGCAATACCTTCTTAACTATAACATTAAAAGTGCAGGCAACAAAAGAAAAAATACACTGGGCTTCAAAAAAAATAAATAAAAACTTTGCTGCAAAGAACACCATAAACAAAGAGAAAAGACACCTCACAAAAGGAGAGAAAATATTTCCAAAACACATGTATTATAAAGGACTTGTACCCAAAATATTAAAATGTTCTTAATAAAAAAATCTAAAAATGGTCAAAAGTTCTAAACAGCTGCTTCACTGAAGTAGATATACAGATGCAAACATGGCATTAAAACACTACTTGTCCATTAATCAGAAATTGAGATAACCAGTATCTACCTATTAGGGTGGGAAAACAAAACAGCAACAATAAAAACAAAACAAAATCTTACTATACCAAATCTGAGAAGAAAATAAAACATAAGGAACTCCCACTGCTGGCTGTCTTTTTTTTTTTTTTTTTTGCGGCACCGGGGATTGAACTCACAGCCTTGTGCCTGCCAGAGCAGGCGCTTAAGCCACTGAGCCAAACCTCCCGGCCCTGGTTTTTTGAGGCAGGGTCGCACTATGTAGCTCAGGTCGGCCTTGCGCCTCGTTGTAGCCCAAGCCGGCCTCGAACTCACAACGCTCCGCCTACCTCAGCCTCCCGAGTGCTGGGATTAAAGGCGTGCGCCACCACGCCCGGCTTCACTGCTTGCTGTCTTAATCACTGTCTCATCACTGGGACAAGATATTTGACACCTGCAAGTTCAGAGGTTTATTTTGGCTCATAATTTCAGTGGTTTCATTCCATTGTTGGCTGGCTCCAGGGCAGAAATGGCATGGTGGAATGACCTAGCAGAGTAAACCTGCTCATGTCATAACCAGGAAACAGAAGCGAGGAGCTGGGGACACTAATACACCTTTCCAGGTCACACACCCAGACCCACCTCTAACCAGGCTCCACTTTTAGCAGCATATTCAGCTACTAAACTCATTGATGGATAAATCTACTCATGAATGGGGACCATGGGAAGCCTGGTTGCTAAAAGGATTAATATTAAAAAGAAGCCAGGTGCTTTGCATCAGGACCATAGGAAAGATGCCTTGAAGGCATCTCAGGAATCAGCAAGATCTCACCCTTTCCAGGCTCCAGGCTGCAAAACTAAAGTTTTCATTTGCAAAGAGAGCTCCGAAGTGGGTCAGAGAAGGAAATGTTTCTGTGAGTTCAGTCATCCAGGCACTCAGAGGCCACTGCATCCATGATCCAAGGCTGCTTGACTGCTGCTTGAGCTGACAATAGACCTTGGCATCATCCACGGGGTGCTTGTTGTACACCTTGCAAAATGCAAGAGCTGTGAGGTCGGAAAGGCTTCCACCCAGATTTCAGAGGAAGGCCTGGGAGGCCAAGCAATGTGCCCTTGAAGGGGCAATCCATGAAGCTATGAGAGTGAAACCAATAGTGCAGTAGAGACCTAAGGAATTTGGAAATACCAGGAATGTAGAATGTCTGCTAAGGAAAACTGCAGGCAGTGAGTGGAGCCAGACTAGAGAGAGGCCATAAGGACTGCAACCAACAGGGTCATGGAGGTGGGAGTACTGAAGCCCTGTGGAGTCCACATCTTACCATCTTTTGCCTTATTTTATTTTGGTGTCATCCTTTCTTTGGTCTGCTTGCTTTCTAATGAAGCTGCAAACTTTTCACATTTTCTTTTTGCTTCTGATTTTCACTGTATATCTAACTAAAAGCAGCCAGCAATACCCATGACAGCCTGAACTTTGGGCTACTTTAAAATATCCTCTATCAGACTAATTAGTCCACTGCCCTCAATTTCAGCGTCTCACAAAGTCTGAGGATATGGGAAAATGAAGACAAATCTTCTGTTAGAGCATAACACACATAGTTTCTACTCCAACTGCCAAAGGTGCCTTTATTCTCAACTGAAACCTCCTGAACCTGGCCTATACCTTCTGCTTTTCTATCAACATTTTGGTCTTTTGTTCTCTTGCCAGTATTGTCCATCAAGCTCTGAATTCCAGGTTAACAACTCTGATGCATGTATACTAGAATTTAACAATGGATGTCAAATGGTTAAACCTAGGTTTCTCACTGTTAGAGTGGGAATTTACAGATAAACAAGAGAAGGAAGTTAGAATGATCCACGTGTAATTGATTAGGGTAGGAGCTATCAGTAAGACCACGTGTTTAGCTTTATAGACACAGATGCTTACTTACAGAAAGATGACTCAGAGGCATTTCAGCAAAATCCCACCCTTTCCAGGCTCAAGGGTACAAAACTGCCCACTGTCCTCAATCTCAGCTTCTGCAATATATCCATGACTGTTTCTCTATTGGATGAGAACACCTAAAAGACATCCCAGTAGCAATAATCACACCTCGTGAGTAAATCTGGGTTTCTAATGCTACTCTTCAGTGAAAGAAACCAGGGTTACTTAGAGAAATGACTAATTCTAGGACTAGGGTGGAAAAATGTACAGGATAAATATACAGGAATATCTTGTAATGCCAAAAAGTAAAAAAGCAGCAAAACAACAAAACACACATTAATGGGAGTATAAATAGAGGAGAATTTGGAATTGTTGGCAGATTTCTTTTTAATTAAGATTTTTGAAATGGCAGTTACTAGAAAAGCTCTGTTGCATCTGAGCAGGGTGACTTTAAGCAATTAGATCTACTCCCCTTTTCCCTGGGCCCCCACCTCCTCCCTTTCTCTTTCACTCAGTATAAGGATTTAACCTAGAGAGTGCTAAGCTACATCTTCAGCCCCTTTGAGAACAGGGACTCACTAAGTTGCCCAAGCTGGACTCAAACTTACAATCCTGGATCAGCTTCCCAAGTAACTGGGATTATAAGTATCCATCACTGTGCCTGGCTTTAGGTATCTTCCTAAAGCTCAGGTTCTCAGCTGTAATACAGAAAAAATGTACCTTCTACAAGAGGTGACCTTAAGAATACTGAGAATAGAAAAGGCCAAGAAGTGGAGGGGGGTGGGAAGGAGCAGAGGGAATGGAGAAATAAAAATAAGATTTGTTATGTAGCCAGAAGTGGTGGCGCACACCTTTAATCCCAGCACTCAGGAGGATGAGGTAGGAGGAGCATTGTGAGTTCGAGGCCAGCTTGGGCTACAACTCGAGCACAAGGCCGGCCTGAGCTACATAGTGCCACCCTGCCTCAAAAACCTAGGGCCAGGAGTTTGGCTCAGTGGCTTAACCACCTGTCTGGCAGGTGCAAGGTTGTAAGTTCAAACCCCTGGTACCACAAAAAAAAAAAAAAAAAAAAAAAAATTTGTTATGTACATGTAACTATTCCCCATGATAAATGCAATCATTACATGCTGCAAATATGTACTAATAAAAATTTTAAAAAGAATGAGAATATATGTACACCTCATAGCACAGGTTTTGCCTGAAGTTACTGCTAGAAAATTACAGTATTTTCCTATTTGCATGATGATCTTTTCAAAGCACAAACCTGATATTTACTGTACTCCCACCCTGACCCTTCCATTATCAAACTTAGCTGCATCCCTAAATGATTAGCCATTTGACCCAATGCCATTTATTGAGAATTTATTCTTGACTCATTTATTTCATTTTTATATTCAGCCAGCATTTATTGAATTTAAACTGCATACTTGATGTGATTTGGGATATGGGAAGGAATATATGTATTATCCTGCTGTCAGAGTTTTTAGGGCCTTAGTGAGAAACAAACTAGGTGGCACCAAGATGCATGTACATTCACGTGTAAGTGAGTGTGTGTGTGTGTGTGTGTGTGTGTGTGTGTGTGTCCATTCTGCATAATTTTTACTATGAGCTTTCTAAGAGTCACCTGTTTCTCATAGTAATGAGGAGAAGATTCTGGGGGTATGACCTCTGATTATGTTGAGGTACAGTAAAGAATTCTCCAGGTCCAGCTGTGGTATTTTGTTGCATGGTCCATGAGTCTGTGCACTTTAGCAGGAAGAGACCTAGAATTTGATCTGGAGCACTTTTTTTAAAAACCAGGAATTGAACTCAGGACCTTGTGCTTACCAGGCAGATGCTGTGCTGCTGAGCTATACCCACCGCCTGAGCCCTAGAATTTGAGACTGAGGCACTTGGGTTCTAGACCTGGTTCTGTTGTATAACCTTAGGTAAACCACTGCATATTTCCAGGTGTTCCTATAAATATCACACACACATGCAAGTATATACACTTCTATTTTATACGTACAATGCTACAAACAACATCAAGAGTTGATGTGAAATTTTGAATGGGTCAAATTTTCTACCAAAATAAGTACCTCCCTATGTGATGTAGGTATACATTCATGTTTCTCCCAGGGACACTAGACAACACACTTTTCCCACTTTCATGTTCATTCTGCTCACCCACTTGGTGTTCTGCGTTCCTAGTCTGGTTTATACACTGAAAAAGCTCAGCCATTCCTTTGATGCAGAGAAATCACCTGCATAGAAACATAATTCATATTTCCAAACAGTGTTTTAGAATAGAAAGATATAATTTCATAGAAGACTTCTTAAAACCGGCATGGTGGCACACACCTGTAGTCCCAGCACTCGGGAGGCTGAGGTGGGAGGATCACTGTGAGTTCGAGACCAGCCTGGTTTACAGTATGAGCTCAAGTCCAGCCTAAAGTGCATAGTGAGACCCTGTCTCAAAAAAGACCAAAAAAAAAAAAAAAAAAAAAAAGACTTTTTAAAAAGCATGGTGGTTAATGAGACATTTATCCTAAGAGATATAAACTGTCTAGTAGGCCAGGATGCTTTAAAAGGTCGGAGTGATATACTGCAATATTTTGGTGTTGGAGACTCAAAATGCTCTTTGGGGAAGGAGATGTTTCTCAGGATTTAATATTTTAATTTTATGTTTACACTTAATGTACGTTTAATGTTAAATTTGATTTTGTTTGGGGCTAGAAAGTGCTATTAGGAAGCATTGGTTAGTAGAGTTTCAGAGTCAAAGGAGCCCTTGAGATGAGAGTCCACATTCCTTCTCCTGGGTTCCTCCTCTCTCCCTGCCATGACCTTAGTATAAGGAAGATCTTTTTTTAGAGCAAGAGATGGAAAGAAATCATAGGGGACAAGTCCAGGGTGACAAGATCCACCATCCATCATGGCTCCTGACTACGAACAGTTGGAGCCTTTCTCTTTACTGTATGTGTGTTTTTTTTAATTAAACTTTTTTCATTTTTCCTACTTTAGAGTTTCACATTATGGTCCTTTGTTCATTCTCCTCTTTTCTCTAGATAATGAAAATGGATATAATATGAACTTAAACTCGCTTGCCCTGGGTCATTGCCAGTGCTTAATAAAAGTGTATTAGTATTTGTAGTAATGATAATAACCCACAGATAATGATGTCGCTAAAGACCAAAGGGTCCCCTTGCATGAGACACAGCCCCCCCCCTCCAGTCACCTAGCTTTGCCAGATTTAACAGAGACCTTGACTGCTTCAGATGGTTATTGTCCCTTTTAAATTATCAAGGTTTCATGGAGACAAGTATTCTTCACTTAAGGGTTTTTCAGACTGTCTGATGTGCTGGGCTCTGAATAACCTTGTTCCTATGTCATCATATGTCATACTGCCTCTTGGAAACTGTTCCTTGATACTTGCAAAAACGAACTACTGGAACAAAAACTAAATGACATTCCCTTTCTTCACTTAACTCATGCGTGTGCACGTGCGTGCGTGCACACACACACACACACTTCACTACTGGAAATGATCACACTCAGATAAGTGGGTCAGGGTCAGGTGGAGATTTGAAGCTACTGTGAAGTGAGGAATGGTGGGAAGAGTGGAGGTATCCTGGATTTACAGAGATGAGACTCAGGAGCAGATGTGATGCATATCTTTAAAATCTGAAGAAATATGGAAGAGGGATTTGACCTCCTCTGGGTGGACCAATGGGTATAATGAAGACCAATGCATGGACAATAAGAAACCAGGTTAGGTTTGATGCAAGATAAGATTTTTTCCTTAGCTGTCTGGGCAGGAAAGATGCTTGCTCTAAAAGTGGCAAGTTCTCTGTCCCTGTGTTCTCAAGCAGAAACAGGAGGGTCCCTTCACTGGGACTGCTGAAGGGGAGTTATAAAGATTGAGTGATATTTTTACTGAATCCCTTGAGTTTCCCTTTGAACCCTAAGAAACCTTCATGTTTTGAGGTTCTTAGTATGAGAATCTAGGAGTTGGATTTTAGGTAATCAAGACCTCCAAAAGGGTAGTCAGCAGTGCTGGATGTGGCAGAGGACAAGGAGGCTAAAGATTGTGGAGAGGACATTGGATCTGTCCAGGGGGAACCAGGGGTAGTTTACTATGTGATTAGGGTGGAAGCTTGCTCTTAGGTAAAGAAATGGAGGCACAAAGTTCAAACCGCATCCTCATGTGTTTGGTTTCGAGGATGACTGGGTGGATGCTAAACTGATAGGGCCTATGAAAATTGAAGACAGAAGGGAGGGAAGGTAGCAATGAAGAAAAAGTGCTTAAAAATAGAAAGGTAGAGGGAAGGACAGAGAATTTTAGTATGATGTTTATAATTTGCAGAGTGCTTTTCTGGCTCATGATAGGCTTCATTCTTTAAGGAATGCTCTGCAGACTGGCTTTTATCTCCATTTTTCAGATGCATTCACAGATTCCACACAGGCAGCACAAGTGTAAAGAGAAGGTGAGAAGTCTTTTGGTTTAAAGGGGATTTTTGTGTGCTTGTGAAGGAAACTGCTCAGAGGGAGAGTTTCCAAGGGCACCAGTGATTTATTTGCCGATTTCAGTCATTCTTCTTGACTTCTGGTGTAGACAACCACATCCTCTAATTATTTTATTTTTATTTTTATTTTTTTGGCACCAGGGATTGAACTCACAACCTCGCGCCTGCTAGGCAGGCACTTAAGCTACTGAGCCAAACTGTTGGCTCTAGTTTTTTGAGACAGGGTTGCAGTATGTAGCTCAGGCTGGTCTTGCGCTCACGTTGTAGCCCAAGCTGGCCTTGAACTCACAACACTGCCTACCTCAGCCTCCCGAGTGCTGGGGTTAAAGGCGTGCACCACCACACCCGGCTCCCTTTTTATTTTTTGATGCAAGGTCTCACTAAATCATTAAATTGGCCAGATTAAGTTCAAAGTTGAGATCCTCCTGCCTCAGCCTCCTAGTGAAATGAGATTACAGCCATGTGCCATTATGTCTGCTGTCTTACAGTTCTTGATGTCTCCAAAACCTACTTGTATATCTCTGACCCAAAATTCTCTGCTCGGTCCCAGGTCTGTGTCTATCTTTCCACTGTACAGCTTCATTGAAGTGTTCCATAGGCACCTAAAAGGCCCAAACCTATTTCTTCTCTATTCCCCCCAAGCCTATTTTCTTCTCTATTGGTCTCATGCATAGACTGACTGTGCATCCTGGCTTTCTTGGGATAGTCTAAGTTTAAGACTGCTGCCCCATCATAATTATTAATATTACCCCCTTTTACTTCGAAGTGTCCTGGTGTGTCTGGAACATTATATGGTCACTTCATGGAGAAGGGCATGGCCACCCACTCAAATTCCCTTGCCAGAAACTTTGTATTTATTCTCAACTCTCTCTTGCTTACCTCCCATTCTGTATTGTCTGTCTTGTTTCTGTGGACTCTGAACCTCTGGAAGGTAAGTACAAAAGTGTATCTTTATCCCTTTTGTATTCCTCGTGCAAGCAGAGTCTTGTCTATATAAGATGCTCCGTATATATCAAATAAAGAACATGAAAATGGACTTAAAGGACAGAATTAAAAGCCATGGAAAGTTAGAGGGAAGGCTGGGTTCTTAGGCCTAATTTCTCATTCTACTGCTGAAGAAATTGAGGCCCAATGTGGGAAATGGACATAGCCCAGGTCACATGGCCAGGCAGGGCAAGGTCAGTAATAGGCCCCAGGTGTCCAGGCCCAGCTACGGCTGTTTTCTAGGTGGTTTAAATATTCTTCAGTTAAGCAAAGAGCCATCGGCCTGCATTAGGGGTGTGTGTGTACATGTCAGTGTGTCCTGGGGGTTTAATATGTGGCACAAAAGGGAAGAAAATATATTCTTGTTTCCAAGAGTGTTCAAGAGAGCCTTCAAGGATTATTTGAGAAACATTCCACCAGTTTTCTCTTGGAGACACTTCTACCTCTTGAACATCGCTGGTTAACATTAAAATCAAATCTAATCTCACAGTATCTCAAGTGCTCTCTTTTGTTTTTGTTTAAAACTGAGATTCTGATGTTGTAAAACATTCTCGACATGGCCAAGACTTCAGTGGGAAGCTCAGTGTGGGCACTGAATCATTAGTGGATGTGGGGACTCTGGAAAGAGGATGTCTGATCACCTTCAGTAGAATTCTTTCCCCACTTCTTTTAGTTTGCTGCTGATTCTTCTCATATCCTGATCTTTGCTAATGAATCATGATTTTGAAAAAATCACTTCCCTTTTCTGAACCTCGCATTCTTCATTTGTAAAATTGAGTAGGTTACACTAGGTACTGTACATTCATGGCTGCTTCTGTCCCTGAATTCCATCATGTTAAATTTCTTCCCATTGCTTATGAAAATGTGGATATTGATATCTACCATTTACATATCTAATATATGTGTATATATCAAAATCTGTGTCTCTGCTTTGTTCTTGGCCAGAATAAATATTGCTCTCTTTTTAAAAAACACTCGATACGTAAGTTCATCATTCTTTAAATGTTGAATCCTCTTTCTCTTCTAACCACTCTAATAAAGCTTATTATTTCAACCATTTATATTTAACATTAAAGTTTAATCATGAAGTTGTTAACCATAGAAAATTATTAAATAAGTGAGTTTGGAATGAGCATAGAACAGTTGAAAAAAATGAGTGAATATTTCACAACAAGCACTTTGGAAAATAAATTTATGCATAGAAAACAATGGAGAATTACAATTAAGAGCTCTAGGGATCTCAAACTGATTTGTCCAGCTATTACATAGTCATTTCAATTTAAATTAAAATTGTAACTATTTTCTAGTCTACTAAAAATATGAGGTGTCACATTAAGAGTTTTAATGGCGCATTCTCTGGAGAATGCAAAAATGCAAGATTGTAGCACATAAATAACTATATAGTGGAGAGTGAATAAGTTCTCTGCCAAAAATGAATATGATAAAAACAGAAACGACAGTGGATTATTTTATTCCCTCTAGTGAAGCGCAGCTCACACGTTAGAGCAAAGAAACAGCTCACAGGGTGTCTAATTCTATATCACTTTGTCAGAACTGATGAAAAGAACAACATAAAAAATTTTAATGTGTTGATAAACTCAGGCATACATGAGGCTATATATTCTGTTCCAAAAGTAAAGTATTTTTTTAACCACAGTAAATAGATTGATACTATATTTTGTATTCCTGGTTAGAAAATTGGATTAGTCAAGGTTTTTACCACTGTAGAACATGTTTAAGGCAATCAAACTTCTGGACTAGGGGGAAAAATATAAGGTTAAAAGCAGTATGTGTAAATTCTATGAGTGTTTGCATGCATGTGTGCTTGTGTGTGTGTGCTAGAATGGTTGGTCAGTGTTGGGGGAAGGTTAATGATAGGACACAGATTTGGGGGAACTTCATGAATATGAAAGAATATAAAAGAAATAGCATTCAGACATGTGGGGAAAGGAGAGAGTTAACTGAATAAGAACCAAGGGCAAGAGAGCTACTATAACAATTTGACTGAGCTTCCTGGTAGCCAAGATAAAGGGGAATCTAGAAGATTTCATAATTAATGTTGTCATAATGTTTTCTTACTGCTAAGTTCTGGGAGCAATGATGCTCAAACTTGACCACACACTAGAATGACTGAGGAGTTTAAAAAGTACTGATGAATGAGACATACCTCCAGGAATTCTTTTTAATTTATCCAGAGTGGATCATATACACCTATACTTATTAAACACTCTTCAGGTAGATTTGATGTAGACTCACTTATGTCTCAGTAGTTTATGGAAAACAAATGAGTAATCACTGTTTTGTAGAAGATACAGTTCTCACAGCCAATTATCATATTGATTCTTAATACAAGAAAAGTATTGATTTGTATTGTAGGCATTTCTAAAAGAATTTCAGTTCAGGTTTCCTGACACATGAAACAATAGGTATCTGTACTCTCAGTACTTCATCCCTGAAAAGCATGTATTTTTCATAGAAATGCTGACTGGGAGCCCATTTTTTGTTAGTTAAAATGGGAAGAAAATACAATGTGCTATGTGGCAACCCAAAACCTTTAACCAAATTTCCTAAAACACAACTAAAACATAATCAAATATCTTTGGTTACAAACCATCATATTAGGATGTAAAAATACCTAGAACATCCATTTCTGTCATCAAATGATCAATAGGGTTTTTAACAGTTGTTTGTGTGCAGTAACAAAGCTTCTTCTAGTGCCAGCTCATTGGAGATGAATCTCCCTTTTGTTGTCTCCTGGGGTGCTTTTGAAAATTCTACATGTACAGTACTAGTTGCAGTTGGAATATAATTTGAGATTTTTTCATATGTTGTTTTGTTAATGTCTCAATGAATTTTTAAAGTCATATATATATATATATATGTGTGTGTGTGTGTGTTTTCCTGTATGAATATTAGCTAAAATAATATATTGAAAGATATGTATGATTCATGAAATTTGTATATTAAACTAAGACATTCTCAAGGAAAATACTGAACAGGAAGATGCTCTGTACCATATTTTAAAAGCCCAAGATAGATTATAAGGTTGAGAATTGAACTGATAAGGATTTTTTTTCTGCAAGTAATAAAACATCCTAGCTAGAGGACTAATAGCAAGAAGTCCAGTGATGGATACTCTGAGTTGGTCCAGCAGCAGTGTGATCAAGGACTATCTCCATGCTCACCTGCTTTGTGCTTTACCACACTCATAATGTTGGGGATATCTCCTCTTATGGTCGCAAGATGGCTGCAGCAGCTCAGAGCCCACATCTGCCATCAATGCAGTCCAAAAGCAGGAAGGAAATGCAGTGAGAGAACTCATCTTATTAGTCCCTGTTTATACAAGGAGTAATTTTTTTTCACAAGCCTTCAAGCAGAATTCTCCTGACACCTAACTAGCAGAAATGGGTTACATGGCCATTTAAAGAGGCTGGAATCTATAACCTCTATCATGCAAAGAAGAAAGGCAAATCAAATCCACATTTGATCACTAGTGAGCTGTATGTCCTTGGATAGGTCTCTTAACCTCTAGAAATTGACCGAGTTTTATGATAGCACTTTTGCTTACATTTGAGGAGGTTATTTATAAAGTCTCATCTCTTTGGTATTCTCAGGGCACTATGGCATATCAAAATCTCTAACAAATTCCACAATAAAGAGAACAACTTAACTTTCTGTTTACAGCTTACAGAATGTGTTTGACCACAGAACTTTTTTTTTCTTTTTTTTTCTTTTTTTTTTTTTTTTTTTTTTTTAATCAGTCAGAAATTTGTTAGTGTGCTATGGATCAAAAGTTCTAAGGAATTCTTTAGGAAATACCATTTTCTGTTGGATTGAAATTTCTTTTTTTTTTGCGGCACCGGGGATTGAACTCACAACCTCACGCCTGCCAGGGCAGGCGCTTAAGGCACTGAGCCAAACTCCCAGCCCAGGTTTTTTTGAGGCAGGGTCACACTATGTAGCTCAGGCCGGCCTTGTGCTCGCGGTGCAGCCCAAGCCGGCCTCGAACCCACAACGCGCCACCTACCTCAGCCTCCCGAGTGCTGGGATTAAAGGCGTGCGCCACCACGCCCGGCGGATTGAAATTTCTTGAAGACAAAAGGCTTTCATCTTTACATTTCAGAGTACTCAGAATTTCAAGGTAATGGCTAATGGCTACTCAGCCTTCACTCATAGTTTCAGTCTCACTTTCTCTGGGAGGACATCTCATTCATCAAAACTAGGTTCTCTGCCTCTCTGTCTCTCTGTCTCTCTGTCTCTCTCCCTCTCTCTCTCTCTCTCTCTCTCTGTCTGTCTCTCTCCTCCCTTCATTTAACTCCAGTCCTGGTTTAGTGTCTGTTCTTTCCTTCTGCTTTATAACAACACAATTGCAGTAAATTATTGCATGTGTATCATTTATCTTGCCAACCAGACTATAAATTCCCTGGCAGCAGGGGTTGTGTCTGTTCATTACTGTATCTGTAGTGGCTAGGATGTAGTGTGTACTCAATATATATTTTGAATGAATGTATATCTCACAATTAGGTAAGCTATAGAATGGATACACTATCTCCCAACTGTCTTCTGGGATTACCTCCTAATTTCTTATTCGATTCATATGGTGGCTCCCATTGGTAATTGGTCAAGGAATGGGTACTTGGGCCAGTAAGGTCCTGCCAGGGCTTTTGAAATTTGGAGTTAGAAAGATGGCCAGATTTCTTTCTCCTCAGTGGAAAGAAATATAAGAGACAAAGCTCAGGAATTACTGCTATATTATTTCTCTTTGAATCAGAGAACAGAAGAAGATTGCTATGGGAGAGGAAGAGAGACACACAGAGAGAAATCATAGGTCCCCATGCAGAGAAGGGACATGGAGACGGTGTGCCATTGAAGTCTGGACTTCTAGGTTTATGTATCGACTCTTCACATATTCTTCTTTTGGGTGCCATGAGATTCTCTTTTTATTCTCATCACAACTTCTTTCTTATTTAAGCTCATGTGAGTTGGTTTTCTACTACTTGTGAATCCTAGCTAATTCTATTAAATAAGTTTTCAAGTATGATTCAAGTGGAAAAAGAAAGAGGACCTTAGAGCTATTGGGTTCATCGATAGTATGGCTTATATCTATATGTCCCCCCAAAGCCATAAGTGACTGGATCATGGGCATGTGATACTGGATTTGTCTACTGGGTGCAGACGATGAACTTGCTAAAGAAAGAAGCCCCAGCCTGGGTGTGGGTGGCAGTAACCAATGGGCTTGTAGCCTGGCTGGAATAAAAAGAGTTGGAAGAAGAAGGCTCACTGCTTCCTGCTTGTCACACTATGAACTGGTTCTCCTCTGCCATAGCCATCTGCCATGCCACCCTGCCTTGGAGTCAGTTGGCTATGTACTGAAACCTCTACAAACTGAGCTAAAATAAACCTTTCCTCCTTTAACTTGTGGATGTCGGGTATTTTGTCTCAGCAAGAAGAAAGTAACTAAGACAATAGACATCTAAGAAACAGTGAGCTGAGAAACTGAGTTGAATTCAGAGTGAACCAGGATCAAAGCCAAGCATACCAGATCCAAATGAAAGAAATACTCAGTCTACTTATTTACAAGGTGATTTTGAAGATCAAATGAGTTAAGAGGTGTGAATGTACTTAAAAACTAAAATAGAAGGAATTTAAAAACTAAACCCAAAGATTCATTCTGGGGGAAAAAAGACTATAGAAAACTCAAACCACAGGTATGACCAAGAACCTGATGGCCAACATTCTGTAGCTGTCATCATCCCCTCTAACACCCAGACCTCTTCTGCTTCCCCCACCAAGACACTCAATCCCACGCTGCCACAGCACCTGGCTCATCTGCATTCTGTAGTTGGGTTCAAAGTCATTCAGCTTCTTGTTCCTTCTCTGCCCTGCGTGGAGACACTCAGACTGTGTGAAGGACACTGCCAGGCCACTGTAGGGTGACTCTAGTGACTGAATAATGCATGAAACCAGCAGTAACCAAGTGGGGGGCTCCCTAAGTGGGTGGTGGGTTGAGAACAGGGTCTGGCCTCCATCTGTGGGGACCCGACTTTCCCATTCGTGGCTTCTTTCAGATTGATGGGTCTGTCCATATGGATGGAGTATCTTAATACGTTTTCTTCAGTGTTCCTTTGCTGGTTGGAAGGGCGTGTGGACCAACAAATTAGACAATAGTGCTTAATAGTTTACAAAGGATGTTCAGGCCTCGTTTATCTCATAGAGGCCTCACAATAGGTACGGGGGGAGGTACAGGGATCAGGGATTGCTATCTATCATCTATCGACAAGGAAACAGGCCTCAGAAAAGCATGACATGCCCACATTTCTGGGTTGGTTTTCTTTTTAATATTCCCAGATTACGTGCATCCATAGGACTTTTTTCTTTTCTTATGCCAAATTGAAATATAAGAATTATTTCTAAAGAAAACGAGTGATATTCTGGCTCCCAAGACAGAATACAGAATACTGAGATCCGCTTCAGGATTTTTTTTTTTTTTTTTTTTTTTTGAGACAGGGTATTGCTGTGTATCCCAGGCTGGCTTTGAACTTGCTGCAATTCTCCTGCCTTAGGCTCCTGAGTGCTCAGATTACAACCATGTGCTACCATGGCCGGTACACTTCTGGAGAGTCTGATTTAGCCTGACCATGGCCTGGGAATCTGTATTCCTAGAAATTTCCTCAAGGGTTTCAGATGAGCAGGGTGTGGAAACACTGGAATGCTCAGGGAGGTATGGTGTGTGTGTCAGGCCCCTGTGCTCTGGTCTGGACTTCATACTAAGCCCTTGGTGACCCTGGAGCCCACTTTCTTCATCCATATGTGAAGAAATTGGCTTGGAACATGTGATCTCAAAAGTGTCATCTAGTACTTGTATGACACATGTGCTTTTAAAAATTTCTCACTTGGCAAATTCTGGCCCTGGAGGCTCTAGGGTAAAGAGAACCCTGATAAAATTGTTGGAGAAGATATTGTTGATTGCATCCCCAATAACTATTGTCTCCTAATAAAATTCCAATTTTTGCTCAGATATCCTTTCTTTTCTCACATAGCCATGAGCTTTGGGGAAAACTGACTCGCTTTGGTTACATATGGCAAACAGAATGACTCCTATGATTGACCATGGACATATGACCCATTTCTGGACAATGGAATAGGAATTGAGTTTGCTAAGGGCTGGGATAGGAGAGCACTTGCTTGTTCTTGAAGAGCTTTTGGAAGTAACCCTCTTTTCATTAAGGACACGAGCAAGGATGCAGTCTGTTCTGCTCTTGATAGCTGTCTTGCATCCATGTTTCAAATGAAGCTCATTGTTGAGGACAGTGCACAATGACAGTGCATCAGTCAGCGAGATTATCCTCAGTCGTGTAACAAACAAACCTTCAAATCTCAGTGTCTTAACACAATATCAGTTTACTTTTTGACCATATGAACACCAACTGGAAATCTGGAAAACACTTTTCATGTGGTGTTATGTATTGATTATATTCTCGCAAACTTACAGGTTGAAATCCTAATTCCCAGTACTTTAGAATGTGAAGTAATACAAAGAGGGTCTTTAAAGTGGCAATTAAATTAGAAAGGGGCTGTTAGGGTGAATCATACTCCAGTCTGACTGCTATCCTTATGAGAAGAGAAAAT
The DNA here is from genome assembly GCA_004363535.1 of Dasyprocta punctata. NCBI lineage: Eukaryota > Metazoa > Chordata > Mammalia > Rodentia > Dasyproctidae > Dasyprocta > Dasyprocta punctata. The sequence goes on from RJWM01010910.1 coordinate 31,962, forward strand.
TGTGACATACAAAGAGATGCCAGAGATGTGCAAGCACGGAAGAAAAGACCATGTAAAGACACAGTGAGAGGCAGCCATCAGCAAGCCAACAAGAAACCAAACATTCTGACACTCTGATCTTGGACTTCTAGATTCTAGACTGTGAGAAAATAAACTTCTATAATTTAGATCATCCATCGTGTGGTATTATCCTAGCAAGCTTATGTGAGGCAATTCAAGGACTCAAGCTCCTTCCTTCAGACAGCTCTGCCATTCCCTCTGAATCTGGCTGGCAGACAAGGAATGGTACAGTGGAAGGCAGTGAATGTTTGTGTGTGTGTGTGTGTGTGTGTGTGTGTTGGGGGGGAGGGGTTCCCAGGCTTAGGAGCAGAACAGGTTTTTACCCACCTTTTATTAGATGGAATTTAGTCACCTGGTCACTTCAATGGACTCTGGGAAATGTACTTTAGCTGTGTGCTCTGGAAAAAGAGAAAATAGGTTAGTGAATATCCAATCTCTACCAGCAACAGCAAGATCTGGGGTATGTGTTGGCAAGACTGATCCTCTGAGTACATCTCTCTAAGATCCTGGTCTGCCTCCAACTTTCAGTCCTTAGAACTAGTGCATTTCCTGTGTCATCTAGGCTGGCCTAAGCCAGTGTTCCTGCTTACCATCACTGAATGCATCCTAGCAAACACTTGTGCTAATCTTCCATTTCCTCCTCCACCCTGCAGCTGGAATTGGTTACATGGTCGCATTGCAGGACTGGGGCAAGGGGCCAGGCTTTTTACTTGAAGTCAAAAGTGGAAGTTGGCACTCAAGCTTAAGGGGTTCTGGGCCTTTCTTTCCTGATGACATTGTGGGAGAGAGGGTGGTGGCGTTTATGAAGAGTCTTAAATCTTTTTTTTTTAAAGAATCTTAAATCTGATATTATAAAACCAAGAAGAGTGGAAATTATCACATTTAAAACTTGGTTTTCTGTATTTATAGCTCTTTCTTTACCAATCCCAATACCTGATTCATCATAGCAAATAGAAACTGGTAGAGTAAATGAGCAGATGAATGAAAACTTTCTTGATGACTTCAAAACCTCATCTCCCACTGTTATAGTGTGGTCAGTCCTGTGTCCCTCCCAAAACCTCACGTAATTGTGGCATGGACAGGGCTGAGTCTGGCATTCATGTCTGGTTTGTTGTCTAGCACTGGGTTTGGCAATGTGAGTGCTGCACCCACCCAGGGGTGGAGCCGACGTATAGTGTGAGGGCAAAACAAACATGTGTCTTCCCTCTCTTGCTTTTTCTCTCACCGGTTCACCTTGCTGTTTGGCAGCCACCATGAATGGCTGCTCCACCACGCCATGCTGCCTTGGAACCAACTAAGTATGGACTGACACTCTCGAAAACTGTAAGAAATAATCTGTTCCTTCCCTAATTTTGGGCATCAGGTATTTTGTCCCAGCAATGAGCGAAAAGTAACTAAGACACCCACATCATCATTTATTCCTCCTCTCAGAGACCCTGCACCCCACCAAATGGGTGGTGCGTGTCACACAGACCAGGGTCTTCCTCTTTGTTTGCATTATTTCTCCTTCATGAAGTTTTCTCTGCTCTTTCATTACAAAGACCGCCTGTTTCTTACGCCCCGGTTCAAGGCCCACCTTCCATGACCTGCTCCAGATCCTCCCTGTCATACTCCTCTCTTCCTCAGAGTGCTGAAAACGCCTTACCCACTTTCAACAATGCTCCTGGGGCTGGAGGGCCTACAGTTCTTTGTGCTCTTTGTACATGTTCTGTTTCTTCTAGTTTCTACTCCAGCTAGACAGCTCCGTGAGGGCAGGTGGCCTCATCTGCATACATTCTGTGTCCTAGGACCTTGTTCTCCCCAGAGGAGGGCTCAGTTACTACTTAGAATTGAGAGAAACAGATGGACTGGAAAACTCCCCCTTGCACGAAATAACCAAGAGTCCCTAACTGCTAAATGCAGTGCTTGCCACTCAAACTGAGGGTTCAAATGTCTTGCCTATTCTCCTTTCCTATTCTTTGTTTCCTTTTTACTGTGGTAAGAGACACATAAAATTTACCATTTTACGTATAAATTTTAGTGGCATTAAGCACATTCACAATGTTGCAGAGTCATAGTCTTGATTTCCAGAATTTTTTCATCATTGTACATAGATTATACCCATTAAAGAATAACTGTTCACTTCACTTATCCCATGTTGGGGCAACTGCCCTTCTACTTTTTTGTGTCTATGAATTTGACTATTCAGGGTACTATATGTAAATAGCATCTTTCAGTGTTTGCCTTTCTGTGGCTAGCGTTTTTCACTTAGCATAATGTCTTCAAGATTCATTCATGTTGTAGCATGCATGTAAGAATTTCATTTTTTTAGACTGAATGCTATTCTGATATATATATATATAGCTCCACTTTTTTATCCATTTATCTGTACATTTATCATTTATCCATTGAAAGACACTTGGGTTGGTTCTGTCTTTTGAATATTGTGAGTATAGCAGCTATGAACTTGAATATGTAAATATCTTGCTATGTTCCTGCTTTCAACATTTTTGGGCTTACACCTAGGAGTGGAATTGCTGGATCATATGATAATTCTAGGTTTAACTTTTTAAGGAGCCGCCATACTGTTTTCCACAGTGGCTATACCACTTTACATCCCCACAATCCCCTTCCTATTTTTAAGCTGGAATTCATTCTCTGCCACAGCTCTCCAGCATCACACATTCATCTCCACTCCCCAAACATCCACCTTGTGTACAAAAGTGGATGTGCCTGTCCCACTTATTAGAGAAAAAAAGTTGCATTAATGGTTAAAAGTGTGGTATTATGGTCGGGTCTGGCAGTAGGTGATTGATGGCCTCCATTACACCCCATTAGATATTTTATTCTTGTTAAATGAAGAGCAGCCAACTTTGTCAAGTATTTTTAGTTCCCTCTGGTCTTATTGGTCCAATCTATTCTTCAGGACGGCCCGTAAATGGCCACATATGGCTGAGTGTCTGCAGGACGGATGGCCGTGCAGCTGGCGTTCATTGGCCACCAATTTACCCCGGCCCCCTTCATTGTGAGCCTGACAGCACTGGGGAGCCTTGTAGATCTAACCAAATATATCTATTTTCTAATTGTCTATTTATCACCTTCTGGGGATTTGTGGGCCTCCTATCTGAAGGCAAAGGGGGGATGGCCTTGAACAATGATCCTTGTCAAGGCTCTCGCTTGCTCTAAATTAGGGCCTAGTTGCTAAATAACTAATTTAGTCCTGCTATCAAGCTGAAAAAGTGGGTATTCAGCGCAAAGTGCCAGCTGGGGAATTGATTATGTCTTCTCTCAGCGAGTGTGATAAACCTGCGACGGAGCCACTGCGGAAGGCCGCAGACGGCTCCCCGGGGGCAGGGCGACGCATTTGGCATTTCACTGCGGAGGGAGCGATGGCAGCTCCACTCCCCGCGTGGCAGCTAAATCCTGAGGCACGGGCCTGCTCGCTGCCATGGCACCCGCTCGTGGGCGTCTGCCCCTCATGGCACCCTCCTTGGTCCTGGCCTCTGCTTGGAGCGGTGAAGATGTTTGCAGCTGTCAGAGACAGGCACCAAGGTGAGAATCGGGGAGGGGAGAGGAAGGTCATCCTGACAACCCCGATTTCCAATTAGAGTGAGATTATTGAAAGTGGCCCAGGCCTGGGGTGGGGGAGGTGGAAGGAAATAAATGGGACTAGGTGGTACTTAGGAAAATGTATTAATAACAACAACCGCTAGATTTTGAGCAGAGAAGGGTGGTGGTAGTGGCTGAAAATAGAGAGTTAAGGTTTACTGCTTGAGAACTCTAATAATGACAACAACAGTTGTTTACTCAACCTGGGGTCCCCTCTGCGGGGCACTGTCTCTGCCAAGCTCTCCTGGCGTCCTGCCCACCTCCAGGCAGATGGGGGCGCTCAGGTTGATTTGTACTTGGAGAAAAGGAATTTCAGAAAGGTTACCTAATCACCTTGTCTAAGGAAGAACTCTGTTCATAAGTATGTCCTTCACTCCAATTCTTTTACAGTGCCTAGAACACCTCCATCATTCTCCATTCAGCTGATCTTTATTGAGAGCTCTTTCCGAGTGCTGGGCCCACAGTGGTGAATCGCTGGACCAACCCTTCCTTCCTAGAGCTGATCTTTCTCACTGGGAGGGAGACCAAGCCCTTAGCTCTCAATAGTGGGAAAATATCATATGCCACTGATTCGCGTAATTTAAAAATCAATATAGCATTTTACTTGTCATATAATGTAAAAATAAGAGGAAAGCAATTTTAATAAAAATAATGTGTGTTTCAATATACAAGTGTTTGATTATAACTACATAGTACTGCAGAGTATTCAGGTGCTTACACTTACTCATGGATATTTGAATTTAAAAAAAACGAGATAATATCCAACTGGATGTTGACATTTTCTCCTTATCTTTGACATTTTTGAATAAGGGCTAAAAAAATAGTGGTAAATATACTTAAAATCACTTTGAATGTGACAGCCATGAAGGCAGAATGATAAAAAGTAATACCATTGACTCAAACACCATGAAGAGTGTTGCCAATCACAATGTCATTTTCTGAAATGATGACACTCTGAGTTGAAGAAAATAAAATAATCTCTCAAAAAACTGGAAGAAAACAAAACTTCTCAGTTTCCATGTTGGTTGCTTTTCTGAAAATATTAATAAATTAAGCCAACTGTACTATCCTGTGTGTTTGTGTGTAAGATGGAGTTTGATTCTAGGTTTAGATAATTATAAAAGGTTTTGGACCTTTGCTGATGTCTTGTTTAAATTCCACTGTTGTGAGGATATGAGGCCACCTATGCCTGGTAAGATACCTAGTGTCCCTGCCTCTCATCTGCCCATTCACTGGCAACCTGAATACCTTCTTGGGTTTGGTTCTGCCCCACTGAGAGTCACTGAACTACATGAAAGGCAAATGCATAAACAATAAAGTAATAAGTCACAATAACTACAGTGGCCAGAATAAAATGGGGTGATGGACTAGAGGGAAGATGAGGAGTGGTTTTGGATGGGGAGATCAGAGTTCTGGTTTGGGTCAAGTGCTTCCTCTAAACACAGATGTTTCTGTGGAGGAAGAAGGCACAGCATCCCTTGGGTGATTCATTCTCTTCTCATGGGAAGAAACAAAGTAGGGTCAGGAATTTGGCTGTGGTGGGCATCCAGAAGACTTCTGTTAGGTACCGTTCTACCAGTTAACCCATGACCTTGAGGCTTACTGATGCTTCATGAGCTTCAGTTTTTTTGTCTGTCAATTGCAGAGTGTGATCACTGCATTGTCCTCCCCCCAAGTTAATAAAGTCTAAAAGGACGGGAATGAGTATTTTAATCACTGTAACATTTGAAGAGGCCTTGTTTGAAATGGGAAAAATTAGAAACACCTCAAATACCTCCAAAAAAGTAGGGATTGGCTATAAAACAGCATGGAACTACTACTCAGTAGAATATTACTAATCATTAAGAGGCTGCAGAATAATAGTTAATGGTAAAGAAAGGTGTTCATGGAGTGTTGAGTCAGAAAAGCAATTTACAAAATAATACGAAGCATATGATCCTATGTGTGCTACTTAAGGGGAAAAGCAAGCAAGCAAACAAAACACCAACAAACAAAAAAGGAGGAATTACAAGGATGTATACCAAGATAATAACTGAAGTTATCGCTGAGAATTAGAGTTGATTGTAATTTTCTTTTTGGTCCTATGTATAATGAACTGTATCATTTTTGTAATAGGAGAAACAAGACACACACATGATTTTAAAGATGCTCATCATACCCTGAGACCTGCTGAAGTCATCAGTATAAGTCTGAGTGAGGAGTCAGTTTGGTTGTGAGGACCCATTTTCTTTCTTGCAGTTTCACATACAATGTCAACAGTTTCACATGTACAATGTCAACAGTTTCATCACGTTCCAGGAAAGCTGCTTCCTCACAAGGTACAACCACTTCTGCTTTTATACTGCATTCTCTGGCCTGAGACTTTGCGTCAGGCAGCTCCAGGTTCTTGCTGACCATGTTTATGATGCAGTGAGTTCTTGGTTAGGTACCCTTATTTTAATTACTATTTTTGTGTGTGTGGTGCTGGCAATCAAACCTAGGGCTTTGCATGTACTAAGCTCATTGTTTGCCACTGAGCTACATTCCCAACCCGAGTAACATTATTTTAATCCTCGCAGCAACCTTTTATGGTAGGCATTATCACGTCTATTTTACTGTTGACAAAAGTGAAGCCCAGAAAGGATAAGTGACTTGTTACTGGTCATGTCTTCTTAATGAAAGAAAGAGGATTTGTACTCAGAAAGCTAGTTCTTAGCCACTGGGAAGAAGTTTGTAACCACTTGGAAGATTAATGTTTGGCCAGCTTCTTGTATCTTTATAAATGTGGTTGAAAAATGCCTACAGCTTCAATTTTGCCACAGCTAAATGCTGATAAACAGCCCCTAACACCTGGTTGGGAGACTTAGCAGGTGAGCAGATGAGAAAATTCTGATACATTGTACAGAGGAAGCTCCTCATAAACATGGCTTCTTTTCCCCTGCTTTGGCCTGGGCAGAGACTGCAGCCTTGCCACTAGCCTTTGTCCAAACTGGAACCCAGTGTGCTGGTGGGTAAGTCCTGAGAGGATGCCATTGCTAAGCCCCGACCTGGGAGAGTTCATCCACTTTCTCATTATCGCTCAGAAAAACACAATTTACCTTCTAGTCAAGTCCATACTAAATTTCTCATGTTACAGGGCTTACTTTCAATCACTTAATTTTGACCCACAAGACACTATTTGGGACCATATTAGCCCCAAATAATTTCAATCAATGCTGTGTTTCAAATGCTTATAAAGGTCACTCACAGGAGCAAAAATGGAGACAAAAACACTAAGTACAGATTTAACCATTTTTCCTTATAATTGCAAGTGTTGGATGTTGTAAACAAGCCTTTTAGAGGTCCCTTAAAAAACAATACACTAAGTGGTTAGTTTGCAGAGCTCATGAATAGAGAATGGGTACTTGGGGCTGGGGATGTAATTTCTAGTGACAGCATCATCCACGGATGCAAAACATCCTGTATCTTAAATGACTTCAATGGAAGCAAAGATGATGCACTCTGGAAAGCTGGGTTAGACAACTAGGAAAGTGCCCTGGTGGTGACAAAGATACCAATTTCACAGATGTCTGTGAAGAATGAATACAATTGCCTCATGAATTAAATGTGAACATGGAAAAAAAATAAATGCTTTGAAATATACTTGTTATCTGCATAAGGGCTTATATTAATATGTTAATTTCCAATTATAGTCACCACAATCAGTATTGTAATATATTTTTGTGAAAGTGAATTTAAATGTATGTATAACTAAATGTTTTAAATTTATTAAAGATTATGTATGGACTTTCAGTTCTATATTCTGTATTTGATTCTGTCTCCCTAAAAGTCCATACGTGCAAGTTGGTCAAAGCTTTATTATGGAACTTTCCATGGGGAAGAGGCAGATTTCTCTATACATGGAGCTGTCATGTGGTTAGGCATATTTAATGTAGATCTACTATATGCTAAGTGTGGTATCAGATGTACAGTGAGGGAGCTTATGTAGAAAAGCTAGAGTCCTAAATTACCATGTGAGTCTCCCAGCTGTGTGGAAAGAGGCTTGGTTAAACTCCCTTTGTCTCCCTGACAGGGAGGTTGCTGGGGTCCAAAGGGAAGTTAAGCACTTGTCCAAGGTCATGCAGAAGAAAAATAAAATTTTTTGATGAGTAAAGTAAGGACAACAGATAGACAGACAAGTAAATTTGGACTGGTGGCCAAAGACCACCCTTCCCATGCAGTAGTGTCCTGACCCAAGCCTCAGCTTGGCTGAAGCAGACATAAAGAACAAACATTCCCAAGAGGGAAGCAAGCTTATGTTTAAAATGGGGTAGATGACATCAAGGGGTTAATCATTTTTGCTTAGTGCTGCTGAAAATGATTAGGCAAGTCTATGCTTCTTCTTGATCACTTAAAGACTGACATCTAGAACATTTTACAACAATTTTAAATAATTACAGAAGTGGTAATGTCTAGTGTATAATGAATATAGACTTTATAAAACTCTGACATTACTGTTTTAAATGTATCCAATAAAACAAAATATCATAGCAATTTGATATTACCATCTTTTAAAAAAATACATGAATGAGCTCTTATGTAACAGTAGGAAATTGTATTTCCAATTCACTTCTCCCACAGAATTTTACTCTAATGTAATGTATTTTTATGCTTGAAAGTCTTTTATTGATTTTCCTATCATATTTCTCTACAACAAAAAGATGTATATAAATTGAATTTTTAAATTTCCTCTGACCATAAGCCTCTAAGTACTAAAAAATTATTTTGGATTGAGTTATCGTCTCAAGTATTGGTAGTACAAACTGGTAAAAGTAGCATGAATATATTGCAAAGTTGGATAATTATTATACAGTTAGACCATGAGACAACTGATCTGCCCTCTGGGGGAGTGGGCGACCCGCGCGGCCCCCCAGAGGAGAGTGAGAATGGGCCTTTCCGGGACTCACCCCGCAGGGGCTTGAGTGGCACCGGCGCAGGCTTGGAATCAAGAACCAAACGCCCCCTCCCTCCCCTGCCCCATCCCGTAAGCAACCTGCTGGTTCAGAGACCTGGCTAAATTGATAGCAACTAAGAAACATTAAGCAACCAAATGCTAGTATTGTTTCATAGATTTTGCAGGCCTCCAGTCAGCAACCTGAGCATCTCTTTGGAAGATGACAGTAAGCAATGTAGCAAATATGGGGGACTCTCTTCTGTCTTGTCTTCGAGGCCCAGTATGGTTCTCATTGTTTTACTTTACTCTGATTATTATTATTATTTGCTTTACTTTATATTCTGTTCTTATTGGTTTTATTCTGTTTTGTTTTTGGTTCAATTCTACTATACCTGTTGGAATGGTCAACTATTCTGAAGATAACAAGATATACTATAGTAGCTATTGTATTCACATTATCTTTCTTTGAAGTTCTGTACCAGTTCTACTACTTTGTTTTGATTGACTTTGTTCTGTTATGTTCTGTTGGATTTTACTATCTTTAAAATAAAAAAAAATAACAAAAATTATACAGTTAGATTTTATTAGAATTGTCCCTCTTAATGAGATGGATGGGAGCAGGATGTCCTCTTACAACCATGAAGTCTATGCACTAAAATATTCCAGGGGAGTCACTCATGGAGACTGAGGTACACGGTAACCACTGGGAATTTTCAGTGGACATCCTGTACAACTGCACGTGGTGGCTTTGGATTTGGAGAGGGGTGATTATAGTGTGTTGATTAAAGGTGACGTTGAGAATAATACTTGTCAAATTGTCCCTTTATTTGATCCCAGAGGTTGTGCCCCAATAGAACAATGTACAATAATAAGATTCTGGGTTTAAAAAAAACTATATATATATATATATATATATATATATACATACATATATATATATGCATATATATATATGTATGTATATATATATATATCTTTGTACAAAAGGCCAAAGAGGACTATAGAAGGAAAGGTGGGAATGGAGAACTGGCATGATGTTCCCACCATAGGCAGATCAGTTTTAGGAAAGAGTTCATATGCAAGGTGAGAACCAGGAAATGGATTTCTTTAAAGTTATGTTTTTGTGGGAGACAATTTTTCCATGGATGGGATGGTGGTTTCAGGATAATTGAGTCTCCTTACATTTATTGTGCTCTTTATTTCTATTATTATTACACTGTAATATATAATGAAGTAATTGCATAGCTCATCATAATGTGGAGCCAATGAGAGCTCTGACCTTGTTTTCCTGCAACTAGAGACAATCTACAACTATCTATCCATGGTGGTAGCCACATATACAAAGTGGGCTTGGAGAATGTGAATCACCTGTTGCAATGAATCTGTAATTTAAGTAGGACTCTTGGTATTTTCTTTTAAATGTGGCTTTCTTTTTGTTGGCAAGTCTCAAAGTCTTCTGCTGTCTTGTCACTGAGTATACCCCCTTTTCAAAGATTCTCTCTGGTGATTGTTTTTTACTCATTTTGGCTAGGCTTAGCTTGTGGGTTTACCAATACCTTGACTGAGACAAGCATGCAGTATGGGGAAGTGGTGCACAGAGTGGTAAACAAAATAATGGGTGGGCTACTTGCAGACTAAAATTAGTGTTGGAACCTGACTTAAAGCCTGACACAAGACGCAGTTGTAAAATTGAAATACATCGACTCAATTGCCACTAGAAAGCTTACCATTACATGAAAATTGTCACTTGCTATTCACTAGTAGGGTTTGGTATGAGTTTGCAAGAAATTGATTTATTAGGGTGTTATTTCTTGTGTTTAGGTGTCACCCCAAAACCTCATGCAGTCATAGATGGGGTTTTTTTAGAGATGGCTGGTTCTAGAGTGTGTGATGCTAGGATTAAGGGTTTGTGATTACTAAATTAGTCAACTGATTGGTTTGGCATAGTTATGAATGTAGATAATGGGAAGGCCCCCCCCTCCTTGGGTGTGAGTGTTACCTGCCCTGAGGCTGTGTAGCCTGGATATAAGGGACAGAAAGAGAATAATTGCTTATTGCTTGCTGCCTTCTGCCCATCACGAACTGTTCCTCCTCTATGATGCCCCTCTGCCATGCCATCCTGCCTTGGAGTCAGTTGACTATGAACCTCTACAGACTGTGAGCCAAATAAACCTTTCCTCCTTTAACTTTGGGTGTTGGGTATTTTATCTCAGCAACAAAAAAAGTAACTAAGACATATGGTCTCTGTGCAAATCTCTCTGCTAATGCTAATCTGAATTTGCTGCTACTCCTCAGCACCAGCATCACCAACTCAGATTCACCTCAGATCATCAGGCACTAGATTCTTATAAAGAGTGTGCAACCTAGATTCCTCACATGTATACTTCACAGCAGGGTTTATGCTTATTCTACTCCTTCTCTTCCTCCTTCTTTTTCTTTCTTTTTTTGGGGGAAGGAACAGGATCTCACTTTGTAGTGCAGACTGACCTTGAACTCATGGTAATCCTCCTGCCTCAGCCTCTTGAGTGCTGGGATTACAAGCAGGCGCCACCACACCCAGAAGTGTTCATATTTCTATGAGACTCTAATGCTGATGCTGACTTGACAGGAAGTGGAATTTAGGCAGTAATGTGAGCTCTAGGGAGGAGCTGTAAATACAGATGAAGCTTTTCTTTCTTGCCCGCTGCTCATCTGCATATGGCTCTAGAAATATACCACAGGGGGACTGTGATTCTCTGGAACAGTGCCCACCTCAGGGGCAGTGCTGGCAGAGCTGTCTGCGGTACTGACCAGACCAGAAGGCTTTCCACAACAAAGGCACTAGTCCTGAGACTTGGCAGGACCTCTGAACCAGGACCACACATCCACAGAGCTCATCACAAAGCTGGATCTTAAATGTGAGCCTGGTCGATGTTCCATCCGAGAATAAGGAAGAACAAAATAATCATGAATACTGCATGGTGGGCAATATTTTCAGCATTTTTTTTTTTTTTTTTTTTGCGGCACCAGGGATTGAACTCACAACCTCGTGCCTGCCAGGGCAGGCACTTAAGTCACTGAGCCAAACCCCTGGCCCTGGTTTTTTGAGGCAGGGTCGCACTATGTAGCTCAGGCCGGCCTTGTGCTCGCGTTGTAGCCCAAGCTGGCCTCGAACTCACAACGCTCCGCCTACCTCAGCCTCCCGAGTGCTGGGATTAAAGGCGTGCGCCACCACGCCCAGCTATTTTCAGCATTTTACTAATCTCATTTAATCCTCTCTCAAACAATTTAAAATAGGTATTATTTTTCCCTTTGTACAGATGAGAAAGCATAAACTTGTAGACATTAAATAACTCCCAAAGTCACACAAAGGTGTGAGGGGAAGGGAGTTTTCATATCCTTGGCTCCACCAGCTCAGCCTAACATTGAAGCCTGAGCTATTTACTAGTTCACTGTGTCTCTTTAGAACACAAAGGGAGAATGGAATTGCCCTGCAAAGTAATATGATCATCTTCTTGTTACAGATGAGGAGAAGTAATGCTAAGGTAGTAAACAGCAGGGCTGAAGTTTGACCCTAGGTCCATCATCTATCACCAAAGAATGATCTCTCTCCCCTCCATCATATCAGCCTGAGGCCACTGCCAAATCTGTGACTGGATACAGAGTCCAGGATACCTTACTATAAGTCCCTTGGTATAAACCACATTGGATTTCTCCAGGAAGAACAGGGAATATTAAGATGAGGACAACAAAAAGACCACTATTGGAAAATCTGACTTCTGAGTTCATTTGGCCTAGCCTCACATTTTCCACAATTATTTAGTTTAATTCCAAGAATGCTTCTGAGCCCTGTCCATATTTTAGATTCTTAGCTAAATACTTCTAAAGGCATTGGGCATTAAGAAAGTGGACCCTCACCTCAATTGCTGCCTCTTGGCATACAGTCATGTCTTAAATTCCAGAAAGAGAGTGGACAAACGGAACTGCAAGAATTCGAGGAGGCAGACGATGATTCTGATGGAGCAATGGGGAAGATGTCATGAACATGGCACAATGTGAATTAGGAAGTCAGCGCTATTTAGTTCATTCGGTCAAAACAAGTGGCTTAATCTGAAGGATATAGGGAAGTGTGACCATAAGGTTTTAGGACCTGAGCCTGCCTTGTGCTGATAGGGCAAGCTCTGTGCTATGTCTGCATAGATCTCTAAGCTTCATAATACTTGGCAAAAAAACTATTAAATGCTCTTTATATTACTTTTGAAAATAATTCTAACTAAATACATTGTGGCTTCTTTTTGTTTTGTTTTTGTGTTTTGAGACAGGGTTTTACTATGTAGTTCAGGCTGCCTCGAATTCACTATGTAGCCCATGCTGACCTCAATCTCATAGTGATCCTCCTGCTTCAGCCTCCCAAGTGCTAGGATTACAGGCATGTACCACCACACCTGCCATTGTGGCTTCTTGTAGAATTAATTCCTAACCAGGTCCCTGTCCTAATTCCTGTGCTAGTAGGAACACTCAGGGACACTGCTGAGTGGTGTCACTGTAGGGCCCTGCAGATCTCAGCAGCCGGGTTGGGACTACCAAACCGTGTCCTTACAAAATCCTTGGCTCCACCAGCCAGGGCAGGTTTGCGCCCTAGACAGCGGAGAGGCCAGCAACTCCCTGCTGCCCCCCTGTGGTAGAAGTGGGGCGTTCTCACCGGGACTTCCATCTCTGTTTCCTGAAGCACAATCAGAAAAGCGGGGGCCTGCCCTAGGACCCCCGTTTCTCCCTCCATTATGGCTATGAGGGGAATGATTTGCAAAGGGAATTTTGCCTCTTGCCCTCGGGGCACAAACTGGGGAAGGGCAGCCTCAATCCTCAAGAGCAGCTCCACGCCCATACTGGCAAGTTGCTGCCTGCACTCCCCAGGTTGCATCCACGATTTTTTCTTTAATACTAGGCCACCGGATTTCTCTGAGGAGAGAGAAGGTTTTTGAACCACGCGCTGCTCTTAATTTTTTTCTGTCAGCCTTTAAATCTGCCATGATGTTCTTGTTTTCTTTTGTTGTTGTTATTTCTTTTCCTTTTGGGATAAATTTAGAATCTTAAGGAATGAATTCCACATTAGCACATTTTAAAATATCTCATCTCAGTCTGCAAGGTAGCAGTGTTAGCCCCATTTTACTGATGAAGGGAGGGAAGCTCAGAAAGGTGGACTGATATGGAAGGTCCCGGCTGGGAATTGGTGGAACTAGGATTTGAATCCAGTTCTCCCTGACTCTAGAAAGTACATTCTCTGCATTCTCTTAAGCAAGCTCCAGGCCTGTTCCCTGCCTCTCTGTACCCTCTAAGTATAGCAGCTGGCACTAAAGCCAGCCCAGAGTAGTTGGAAACATGTGGCTTTCTTTGATCCATGTGTGGCATGAATGCAGCATAAGGTCGGGTAGTTACCTACCTGTGTGACCTTGGGCAAGTCACTCACCCTTTCTGGGCCCGAGGTTGCTTTCTCATCTATAGAAACAGCACACGGAATATGGATAATTTCTCAGGGATTTTGTACACCCAAAGTCCTATGCTTCAAATGTTACACTAACTTAGGGACTTTGTGGAGTCTCAGCCCTTCAGATAGTCTCCCCAACTTGACCTTTTCTTAAATTCATTTCATTATTCTCTTATTCATAAGAATGCATTTTCATTTCATGGTTCCTATGTTTAGTGCTTTCTCCTGATGATACTTCTCTTCCTCGGTATAATTTTTTGTTCCATTAATTTCCAAGGACCATTTTGCCAGATCAGAGTGTTAAGAATCATTCACACCTCTTCCATTTGTCTAACCAACCGCTCATCCATTTCTCTCCAGAAATAATTGTATATGGTTCAATAAGTTTATTGTTCAAATCTGTTTACACTTCAGGATGCATCTCATCAGGATTTGCTATAAAAGGTGGAAACCAGTTTCCAATTATCATTATTATATCTATTTCTACAAGTTTTCCAAGTATTCATTTTCTTCATCCTCAGGGGCAGTTTTTATTTTTTTCTCAGTTTATTTTTCCTTTCTGTTGAAGACAGACTTGAAAAAAAAATCACTTCTTTTAGACATTTATTTGCCTGTTTTCCTGAAGAGACTGAAGTTCAGGACTGCAGAAAAAAAGCAATGGTCACTTGTGCTAGCAAGTCACTGGGTGCAATGCTGGCCCTCTCTGGTTCTAGCATGATTCTGTCTTTACTCTGAGAAACTCCCCAATAAGACTGTGCCAGGTCTTTGTGACCCTATCCCTGGGGAAGTCTGAGAGAGACAGAGAGGACAGAAGAAAGAAAGAGAAGCAGAAACAAAAAGTTGAGGAGCAAGAGCAGGGAGAGATTTTGCAGAGTGCAGTTTCAAGACCAAAATGCAAACCAGCTGGTGGAGGACAGGGGTTCTGCCCCCTCCTGTGCTCCCCGAGGCAGTGGCAGCATGGTGGATGAGAGCTGGGATGTGCGTGGTCAGTGGTGTGCTTTCTTGTCCTGTTCCAAGTTGTAGCTAAGCCCCGTGAATAAATTCCTTAACCTCGCAGAGCCTTGATCCCTCAACTGTGAGAATGGGATGCTAGTAGTTTCCGTTTCATGGGGTCATCTGGGGGATCACTTATATGTTAATTTATTTGATTATTCATTAGGTTCCTACAATGTGCCAAGCTGTGTGCTCAGCACTAGGGATACAGTAAAGGACAAAATGCAGAACCTGTCTCTGTATTTATGGCATTGGGCTCATGTTAGGGTGAGAGTGTCTATTAATGAGAAACATGCAAAGACTACAAGGGAATCTGCAGTTCCCTGAATTCAGGGAGCCCTGGGAGTCCCCTGGGTGAGGAGTGGGGAGAGTATGGCAGCCAGAGGCAGGTGTGGCACACAGTTTATGGGGAAACTGATAGGAGAGGGACGTCTGCATGTAGAAGTAAAAGCAGTGTAAAAGAAAGTGGCTGCTCCTATAGGTACTTGCAGAGTGGTGCTTCAGCCGTTGCCCTGGAGTGGGAACACAGCTATTGAGTCCCATGACAGATACAGGAGAAAAGGGCTGGGGTCAAGGGAGCATTAGGATTCTGGCTCCACCTGAGTGGACCCAGTTGCAGGAGGATCTGAAATGAAGAGACCAAGACTTAAGCAGAATTTTGGGCTCCAGCTCTAGACTGACTTATCAAGTTCAGGCCAGGGCCCAGGATCTGCACTGTTACAAGAGTCCCTGGGTGGGGATCCCACTGAAAAGCACTGCCTCATGGCAATTTGACCTTCCAAACAAACCAAGGCCTTCCACCTGGATTCCTGCAGCCTGTGTGTGGGAGTTTCTAATGCAAGGACACTTACTATCTGGGTGTAAATGGGCTATTATTAGCAGTGTCCCAGAACCTGAAAAAAATAAATTCTTGTAGTATGTGAGAAACAGCTATCAAGAAGCCAAAGTGTGGTATGTAAACTCAATGGAGCTGTGAGAACCTGGCCAGGTGTTTCACCAGCTGTGGGAACAGCCCAGCAGGTCCAGTGAACAGATGGATCTGGCTTACCTTGGTAGTAGACACTCAGGGAAGGAAGGACATCGGGTACTTCCCTGCACCGAACAGTGGGGGAACCCCACCCTTGGAAGTCCCAGCCAGGCACAGGGGCTCAAGAGCTGGGTCTGAGAGCTCTTCAGGTGCAGGTTCTGGAACAGGTTTTGGCAGTGTGGGGGGAGCAGGCAGAAAGAGGCAGGAGCAGATAATTCTTGGGCTTGATGATTAGGTGGCCAACCATCCTCTATCATCACAGGTCTTTCCTAGTTTTAACCCCATGTTCCAGGAAGTCCCTGAGACCAGGGCAAACCAGGGTCATTGATCACCCTTCTCAGTGATTAGGAAATTGCATTCTCCTGGGAAGGCCAGATTTCTCCATGGCACAGCAGAAACTATGTCCACCCAGACGCTGATTCTGGCTCCACCTTTGCTGTATGATCTTGGGCAAATGTCTCTACTGCTCTTTGTTTTAGTTTTCTGGTTGCAAAATGGGTATAACAATTCCTCCTTCAAAGGAGGGGTTTGTGGAAGAGTGAATGAGATGATGTGTATAGCAGTTTAGCTTAGCACTTGGCACATTTACTTATTGGATAAAGATGATTTGGCTACTGTGACTTTATTTCCCTAAGTTTCATGGAATCTGAGATGCCATCAATGAAGGTAACGCTGCATAATGATTGAGTACCAAGGAAAACACACTGCTAGTTACTCTTTGACCTGTTATTTCTTAGTTTTCAAGTTGTATCCCAACACAGAGATGTCAAAATGTGGAAAAATGTCCACCTCACAACCAGCGACCCAGGTCCATGCTGGGAGCCTGCAGGGCTGCAGTGGTGAATCAGGCCATTGCAGGCTCCACTTACAGCTCAGTGTAAGCTTCTGGGTTGAAACTCTTTTCTGAAACATCCTAGTGCTAAGTGTGCCTCCCTGAGGAGTGTGACTGGTCATCTGTGATCTGTTCAAAACGTCATGATGTGAGGGAAAGCTCGGGCTGTGTGCTGTGCTTGAAGACAGAATGCTTGGTTCCGTTGCAGCGTGATGGCTAGGTGACCAGGCGAGCTCTCTGAGCCTGTTACAAGAGTGTTTGAAGCTAGTTCTGAGGCCCTCCTGGCTCCCACCTCCAGGGATCCTGGGGGCTACAGGTGACAAAGGCTCCTCCTTCAGTTTCAGGAAGAGCTTCCTATCAGTCACAGCTTCTGCCAAGGGAAGGCAGCCCAGGAAGGGGAGTACTGGGTGCAGTCAGGCAGGGAGGGCACAGGAAAGTTCTGGGTGTCACATGACACACCCTTGAGAGAGCACCTCTGGGTCTGAGTGGCAACCAGTGAGAATATCCTGCCTTGTCTGCCTCTGCTCCAGTGTGGTTTCTTACTGGGGGATGGACGGAGGCTTTCTCCTTCACCGTGGGCTTCCTTTATGGGAAATCCTGTTTCTTGGGGCCCCAGAACTGGTCCACAGAACTCTAAGGGCATCTCCCCAACCCATGCTGTGCTTGATCCAGAGGAGGCTCTGGAATGTTAGGTCTGGTCATGGGAGATGTGAGGTCATCACAAACACTGGGACAGCGGCTGCTTTCTACCCTGTGTGCTGAAGCAGCGCTGAGCTAAGTGCTCAGGGAAACAAACCCAAGGCCGAGACAGCTGTTTGTCTGCAGACTGGCCCACAGGACAGCTCCCTGAGTCTCCTTAACTGACCCTGAGAACTGCAGATGCCAGCTTGTGGGGAAGCATTCAGTGTGTGCTGAGTGTGGAGCTTCCTCTGGGAGTCCTTACTGCTAGAAGTCTGGGTTGGTTGTGAGGATAAGGGACAGAATTAGAAACCTGTCCCAGGACACTGGTTGAAGTAGAAAGTCATTCCAGGTTGAGGCTGGAGAGCTGTTGTGACATTTGAAAATATACGTTTATTAATATTTTCCCTGGCTAAAGTTCTTTTTTTTTTTTCTGCAGAAAATCAAGAAAAATACAAAGAAAAAAAGAATAAAATAAAATAAAATAAAATAAAAATCATGACAATCCTACAATCTAGAGTCAATCTTTAAAATCATGGTGTAGTTTCTATCAGGACTTTTCTAAACATAGGCCCAGGGCAAGAGTACAATTGGAGTCCCAAAGTTAAAGGAGGAAAGGTTTGTTTGTTTGTTTTGAGTGCTGGGACTCACACTCAGGACCTCACACTTGCCAGGCAGGTGCTGTGCCGCTGAGCTCTGCCACCAGCAGTTGGAAAGATTATTTAGCTCACAGTTTTTAGAGGTTTCAGTCCATAGTTGGCAGGCTCCATGGCAGGTGACTTGGCAGAGGAGCATCACAGAGGAGACACAGCTCATGGCAGGGTAGGCAGAAACCAGCAAAGAGCCTCCCTTTTGCTTTTATCTCATCTAGGCTTCAAGTCTTTTGGGTGGTGCCTCCCACACCCAGGGTGGGGCTTCTGCGTTCAGTAAATCCATCCAGCCACACCCAGAACTGGGCTGATTCCAATCAGTGGACTAGTTTAGTACCACACACCCTAGATCTAGCAAACTCTGAAAAGCCTCACCTATGAGCACATGAAGCTGTAGGGGGACATCCAGAATCATTTTTCTTCTAAAGTAGTTGAAGTTTATTGAGAGAAAAAGTAAAATTCAAATTACAATTAGTAATATTGAAAATTTAGATCAAAATTATTTCATTGATGCTGAGAGCTTTATTTTTAAAAATGTGATTAAATGCAATTAAATATTAAAAATTAAAAACTATGCTGTTTGGTTGCCAAGGTCCATCTAGTTTTTTTTTTTTTTTTTTTTTTTGTGGCACTGGGGATTGAACTCACAACCTCGCGCCTGCCAGGGCAGGCGCTTAGGGCACTGAGCCAAACTCCCAGCCCTGATTTTTTGAGGCAGGGTCGCCCTATGTAGCTCAGGCCGGCCTTAGTCTTGCGCCGTAGCCCAAGCCGGCCTCGAACTCACAACGCTCCGCCTACCTCAGCCTGCCGAGTGCTGGGATTAAAGGCGTGCGCCACCACGTCCAGCTGTCCATCTAGTTTTTAATATAAATAATTGGTGGGCCAGGGATATAGCTCAGCACCAGCACAAGGCTGTGAGTTCAATTCCTGGTTAAAAAAAAAAAAGAATTGGCATTGTGTGTCACGTATGTTACGTCTAGACCTGTTTTACAGCAGGTCTAGACAAATTAAAAGTATGATGACAAATTGAAAGTAAATAGACAAATTAGAAGTAAAATGAATCATTTGCTATTGCAAAATATTCCTCAGTTGTTATGTGTAGCTGTTGTAAATACCTTACTAATTAGTGAGTACCTTTGGCACCATGAATTAGAAGATGAAGAAAAGCAATAAGATGGATGTTTGGCATCACTGGGAGATAATATTTTGTTACGCAAGAAAATATTGTATTTCATGCTACCTGACAGGAGACATTTGACAAATTAAATTGTCTCTTTTTCATATGTGCTTAAACATATCCAGTGCTCATCTTTCCTGTTTTCTGAAGTCATGTCTGTCTTTGATGCCTGCAGCCACATAAATATTCTGGGTGATGGCACTGCGATTCAATTTCCCCTTTGTCTCCAAAACAGAGGGCAAGCGCTAGAGAAACCTTTGCAGGGGCTCCATGTGAGTCCTGTTATGCTATGCTGCAGTGAGCCCCAGATACCAAGTCACCAAAGTGCCCATGCCTTCTGCAGTGACTACAGTATCGGTCTACGTGTGTTTATGAAATGCAGAGCCTTGCGGAACCCAAGGCAAGGACTGCGGTTGTCCAGGTCAAAGATCTACGAAAATATATGTATACATATTTTTAAAAAGTATATTTATTTAAAACTCCTAAGTGCTATTTTTTTTCAATGTTGGGAATTGAACCCAAAAAGTTCTAATTTTTAATTAGTGCTAATTAGTGAGTCTGTCTGGAACCATAAAATAGATGTTTATAGAATTTGAAAAAAAAGGGCTAGTTTTCTAGCATGAACATTCTATTTAGAAATATTCTTTTAAAGTTTATTTTTAATGATTGTACAATAACCCATAAAACAGATATATCATCATTTATTAAACCAACCCTGTACTGGCTGTTTCCATTTTTTTCTGTACTATAGACAATACCATAAAGAACATTCTCATGTACCTCTGGGGCACATTTCTGGAAGTGACATCTCTAGGTAAAAGCAGGTACACATTGTGTATGTATAATTAAATCAGGGAGTGGCTCTTAAGAAGAACCATGTTGAACTGATAAGCTCTTTTGACTTTTATTAAGGGTTGATCCCAGGAAGACTAACACCTGTACGCAGCATCAGACTTGGCCCAGAAAATGAAAGAGTCCTAATGTTCTGTGTGAGACCAGGCAAGCTCCTTCCCCTATCGGGGCCTCAGTTTCTCCATCTACACAAAGAGGAGCTGGACTAGCTATTCTCTCGACCTCCTTGCAATGAGAAATGTTCCCATTCTGGCTTGCTGGATGAGTGGAGCCAAGTTTAGGCTCCTGAAGCTCAGTCCTTGAGACCATCCTGCCCCCTGGTGGCCAGTTGCCAGATGCCAGCGTTATTCCAGACTCCCTTGGGAGTCACCAGAAACTTGCTGGACTCTCAACAAGTCAACTGTCCACTGTGAAGCTTGCAGGTGGCAAGAGGTTGAGGGAATAAATGCCATCATTGTCACAATTCCTTCAGCTGCCACTTCATTTCCTGAAATCTCATCCTTTGGGCTCTGTTTACTCAGTAAATAGTTACAAATTCCTCCTTTGTGCCAAGGCTGTGGTAGGGACTGAAGTCCTAGGTTTTTCACTGAGTTACGTACAAGCTGGAAGGAGCAGAGGAACTGGCCCAGGTTATTGCCATATATTGTTGGAAGACTCTTGGAGAAAATCACTCAGATGTTTAATTATTTGGCTCTTGCTAGACTTTCAAAGACCTGCTACTCGTTTGTTTAGATTAAGATTCCAACTAGATATGTACTGAGTTGAATATTGTCCCCTCAAATTCCTTTCCATCCAGAACTTGTGAATGTGATGTGGGGGTCTTTGCAAATGTAATCATGTTTGAGGTCTTTCAAGTGCTGGTATCCTTTTAAGAAGAGCAAATAGAGATATACAGGGGAGACTGTATTTTTAAGATTATTAGGAATTTGGAACAATGTGTGTGTGTGTGTGTGTGTGTGTGTGTGTGTAGGCTACATGGATGTATTTATTTCCTGGAGAAATGTCCCCATTCTTTCCATCAGTAGTTTTGAGCTTCTCTAACCTATTTGTAAGACCACCTTGTATACCAGGACAGGAGATATTGACTCCCACTCTATTGATGAAGAGGTTCAATGAGGGTAAATGACTTGCCCAAGGTCACTTGGGCAAATAAATGCTGGTGCTAAGACCTCAGCCCTGGGCTTTGGAGTCATTCTCTAGTACTTATCCTACTGTGTCACACTGATAGATGATCCTCTTCTATGGTTCTGAGGGGAAAAAAAATCAAGTCTGCCTTGTTTCAATTTAGTCTTGATTCTTAAAATAATCTATCCTGTAACATACAGTAGAGTTAGCAGAGAAAATATGTTCTGCCACTTATTGCTAAAGGAGCTGGATAGCCACAGTGGGCTGTGACCCTTTAAGAGCGTGCCCTCCATTCTGATAAATCAGGGCCTGGAAGGCTGTGTGGGAGATTAGTGCTGACGGGTGTGGAGACAGTGCAGCTATTAGCAGGGCACCATGGCAGGAGATGAGCTGGCTCAGCGTGCACAGGAGTGCCTGGACCCCCAACCTGGGGCTAGAGTGTGAGCACAGGCTGGCGCGAGTTTTCATCCATCCACCCAGCCCCAGCCCCC
The DNA here is from genome assembly GCA_004363535.1 of Dasyprocta punctata. Taxonomy (NCBI): domain Eukaryota; kingdom Metazoa; phylum Chordata; class Mammalia; order Rodentia; family Dasyproctidae; genus Dasyprocta; species Dasyprocta punctata. Next base: position 53,811 of record RJWM01010910.1, read on the forward strand.
AGGGGCGGCTGCGCATGTACAGCCCTCCAGCCTTCCAGCCTGCTCTGTCCTGTTGGTCTTGGCCACTTGCCAGGTTTTAGGGTAGAAAAAGCTGGGACCAAAATCTGGCTCTGCACGTGTCTATGTATGACCAGAATCAATTCCCTGCTTCTCTCTGCTTTAATTTCCCCATCTGTCCAGCTAAAAGGCTGGACACAATAGTCTCTCAGGGTTCTTCCAGGTCTAGATCTGCCTGGTCTCCCTGTCTCTTTGCCTCTGACCTTTCGTATGTCTTGGCTGCCTGAACACCTGGGAAGATACAGAGCCACAGAGTGTGGTGCTCTGTGGGACTCTACCAGCTCATCACCCAATCTCAGGCCACAAACATGGGTTTGTGAGAAAGATGGCTTTACCTTTCAGTGTTAGGCCTTACTTTCTCTTTTGAGTCAATCAACTGCACAGCAGGAAAGTCATCTCAGAACTGCAAGTGATCTCAGATACATGGATGGGGTCTCGCTTCCACTCTTCATCTGCTGTGTTGTATCTAAATTTTGGGTGAAGGTTTACTTGCTGCCTTGGCATAAGAGAACCAGAGACTGACTATGGCTAGGGACACACTCATCTCTGAGAGCAGTCCTTAAACCACAATCTGATAGCTCCTAGGAGCTGATGCTTACAGGCTGCTGCTTGATCTGCTTCACTCCCAAGGATGAACTCTTCAGGTCCAGGAGTGACAAAAATCTCAGCTACCTTCAAGGCAGCTGAGGGGCATGGGAAATCCAGCTCCTATCCACCAGGACAGGAAGCACCTTTGAGGCTCACAAGCCTCTCTCTGTACCACACACAGCCTTTCTACTTGGTCCCCCAACAGGACACTTGGCACATAGGAACTCTACCAGGCTTGTGCCTCCCTGGGCTCCCCACATGTGACCCAGTTCCCTCCTGCTTGCAGAGCTCTCAAAATCCAACTGATTCTTTTGCTCTTCCTGTAGCCCTGGGAAGGGGAAAATTCAGGGCATTTTCCAAGGAACCCTCCAGCATCCAGCTTCTAACTTGCTTCTTTCTCAACCCAGAGAATTTTAAATGTGTTTTGGGATAGGAAAAGTTTGACTCTGACAAGTGCTGCATTGCTCCCAATCCTTTTGTCTCATACTCTCTTTTTTCTTATTCTTTTTAATTGCTTTCTCCTAAAGCAATCTTATTGCTTATAGCATTTAGAGAGAGACAGAGAAGCATAAGTTATAAGGAAATATGACAAGAAGCACCCCAGTGAGTGGCCTGGCAACATGAATCCATGGATTAAGAGGCTGGGGAGTCCACCACCCCAGGTTACCCACAATGCCTTCCCTGGATCGCACCTACACACTTGATACCCAGGTTCTTCCAGTGAAATCTATCTTCCTACACTTTTCCCATTCCTCTTGCTTGTCCTCTATGGCCAAACCCTGGAGAGCCAGGAAGTTCCTCGGTATTAGCAGCTGCTCAGATGATAGGGCCCAAGAGAGTGATTCAGGGGGAGTCATCCCTGCTGAGTACTCCTGCTCTCAGCTCCTGCTCACACCTGTCTGCCTTCACAGCCACAAAGGTGTGGAGGCATGGCTCAGGGTGGGCCTCAGCAATCTCTACTTGTTGGCTTTGGTCAGCCTCTCAGATCTAACTACAGGCTCACTCTATTTTATTACTTAAAAAGTCTTTTATTGCATATTTTTTTGTGTATGTGAAACTAGGGATTGGAACTTGGGGCTTTGCACTGAACCACACACTCAGTCCTTTTTTGTTGTTTTTTTGTTTGGTACCGGGGATCTAACTCACAACTTAACACCTGCCAGGCAGGCGCATCTGCTACTGAGCTAAATCCCTGACCCTGTTTTTTGAAACAGGGTCTCACTATGCAGTTCAGGCTGGCCTTGAACTCACTTTGTAGCCCAGGCTGGTCTCAAACTCACAACGATCCTCCTGCCTCAGCCTCCTGAGTGCTGGGATTAAAGGTATGTGCAACCAGGCCCTGCTTCAGTCCTTTTTTGATATTTTACTTTGGACAGAGTCTCACTAGGTTTCTGAGGTTGGGCTCAATCTTGTGAGCTTCCTGCCTCACCCTTCCAGAGTGCTGGGATTACAGGTGCATATAACCACACCTGGCTTATTGCATACTTTTTTTTTATATATATATACAAGTAGTACACATTTGTTATAAAAGTCAGAAAATACCATGTTGCTGTTTAAGTAAGGTTTGTCTTTTCCAACATTTATGTTGCAGTTTAGTCCCCATTGTGAGGTAGGGAGAGGATAGCAACCAGTTACGATGTTTAAAAGTGGTGACTTTGGGAGTTGATTAGGATTAGACAGGGAATCAGGGTGGAGGCCTGATGGCTGAATGGCAGTGGCTTTATGATGAGAACCACAAAAAGATACACACATGCACGTGTGTCTGCTTTTGGTTCTCACTGTGTGGTGCCCAGTGCCACCTCAAGGCTCTGCCAGTAAACAGATTCAGATTCTGCCATCTCAAGGCTCTGCCAGTAAACAGATTCAGATTCTGCCATCCACCAGATTCAATCCCTCAACCTTAGGCCAGAACTGAGAGCCAAAATAAACTTCTTCTGTTTACAATTTACCCAGTCTGTGGTATTATGTTATCAGCAACAGAAAATGGACTAATACATACAGATAAGTAAAAAGAAGAAAATAAAAATCATGTGCAATCCCAATATCAAGGGAAAACCCTTCTTCATATCTTGAGATCTATCATTACCTCTGCATTTGTATTTTTTATTTTTGCAGAAAAGGGATCAGAATGTATGCATTATTATCATCCTGAAATATTTATATTCTAACAAATATACTTCTGGAGCATTATTTCTGACAGTCACATAGTATTCTAGTAGGGGCAGAAATGCAGCAAACTATTATTTACTATTTAGGTGTTTCTAATGTAATTTTGTTAAACTGAATAATGTGAAATTTCTCACACCTGACCCAAGAAATGACAATTTCATATGATTTGACCTAACATAAATAATACTGTGATGAACATCCTTGAAACTAATTTTAGCATAACTTAACTTCCAGGATTGCATTCTGAGAAATCCACATGTAAGTCAGAGGGATGCATGTTTTTAAACAGAGCCACACTTTAGCACACTGACCTTCTGGTGTGTGTCTAAAGCAGACCGAGAGAGAGAGGCATAAGGAATGGTTTTAGGATCCGGCTGTTAGGTGTTGGGCTTAACAGATGTGCCAGCTGCTCCTCTCCCTAGGAGGAAACCTGGAAAATTATGGCACGAGAGGCCACCCTTGCTCTGCAGTCACTGGAAGGGTTTTCATAGTGGGACAGTGGTATTTTGTTTCAAAGATAAGGTAATTTGGCAAAGGTTTGGGCATTCCAAACCCTGTCCAACTTCCATCAAGCTTTGAAACTCTGCTTATACTTAGGATCCCCTGAGCCTTGCAATCAGAAACCCTCTTCTAGTGAAAGGTGACTCAGTAATAAGATGGCCTTGCCCTTGCTGCTCCTTAGAGATGAGGGCTTTTTAAAGGGCTCACAATTGTCTCTATGGTTTTGAATGTTTAAAAATGCAACTTGGCCCTGGGGTGGACCTGAGCCTGGCTGTGGAGTGAGGTTCTGATGGATTCTGTGGCGGCAGACCTCTGGAATCATCAGAGCATGCCGGCTGAGTTTTAAAAATAATTGTCCTTTTTAATGATGTAAAACATGTCATCTAGATTAAAAAATAAACACACTTTATTACTTTCCCAGTCCTTTCTTCCTCTCTCCCAGGGCCAGATGGGGATTGCTTGAATATTTCTGGCGTATTTCACATATTTAATAACGCCCTTGGAGGTTCTTCCAGATCTGATGAAAATGTGGGATTAAACTCTGCCTATACAGACTGCTCACAGGAAAGAAAGCCAGTGGTGTGTGTGTGTGTGTGTGTGTGTGTGTGTGTGTGTGGTGGTGGTGGTTGGTGGTTGGGGCAACATCTTATTTTTGAAGTAGCTGGGCCTAAAATTCAAAATGCTTGTACTTTTTTTTTTTTTCTTTTTCTATCTTGAGCAACAAGGGAAATTATTTTTGGGCTCCTCCTCCTTGTCCTGCCTTTTGGGGGAGGTGAGAGGGAAGAAAAGAAAAGAAAAGAAAAAGAAAAAGAAAAAGAAAAAAATCACTGTAGCTAACTAAGCGAAGAGCAGAGCCGCCTGTGGAGCGAGCCAGGCCTTCCCCGACAGCTTTTCGCTAGCCTTCCTGAGCCACAGCGAATCCAAGAAAATAATTAAAGCTTTAATTTATTTATCCATCTTCTCTACAGATATTATAGATCCAGCCACGGCCGCCTGCTAATTGATGCGCGCGGAGCCCTGCTGGGCGCGCGGGGCTGGGCCCGGGCGAGGGGACAGCGTCCCCCCGGGAGAGGCGCGGAGCCCGGGGCGCCCTGGCCGGGCTGTCAGCCCGGGCCGAACAATGGCTGGCGGCGGGGGGGCGCCCGCGCACCTGGGTGATGGGCGCCTCCCGAGACGCCCGGGACGAGGGCCTGACAGGCGCGAGCTGCCTCCTTAATAGACTGCGCGAGTGTTCTCCGGGAGAAGTCGGCGGCGGTCCCCGAGGAGAGATCATCAGGCAGAGTGGTCCCCGGAGCAGGATTTATTAGCAGACAGGATGGGGAAGTTGATTAGCCTCCGCGGCTGAACGGACATCCTGTCAGACAGGCCTCTTAATCCAATCACTTACCTGTCGAGGGCCGCGTCGCCGCCTCCTGCCTGGCGCGCTGCTCGCTCAGCCTCAGCGGAGCCGGGACGCGGGCCTGTGGTCTCCCGGCGGCGGCGGCGGCGGGCGCGGGGCCAGGCCAGGCCGCCCGCAGCAGGGGACCCAAGTCTCTCCCTCTCTCCTGTGGCCCGATTCGCTTTCAGGTTCAGTCTGGCTCTTGATGCAGCCTCCTGCTTGTTCTGCTCTGTGACCCTCTCCTACACCAAGCCTTACCTTCTGGGGCTCCCTATTCCCTACTCAGGCAAATTCCCTGGGCTCTGGCCTCATTGGGCCCCAAACCAACTTTCCAGCTTTATCCTCCCTTGATCCCTCTCCGGGGGCCCTCTGCTCCATACCAGCCAAGCTACTCCCATTTCTGAAACTCCTGCCTGCTGCTCCTTGCCCTTTCTCCAGTTGTGCAGTCCAGCTCTCAAGCACCACACTCCCTGATTAAATCTCCGCTTCTTCCACACCCAGGTAATTTCTACCTCTTGGGAAGCTTTATCTGTCTGTACCAAGTGAGGACTGGGCCCCAGTCCTGCCAGCTGTGTCTGTGGGGATCTGATCTCACTCGGACTTCCTTCTTCTGAGGATAAATCGTATTCCTGAGGACCAAAGGAGAGGATGCAGTAGAGAGAGCGCGGTGCCTGGCGCTCAGCGGCACTGGGTGTGTTACCCCGTATGGGTGGTTGTCCTGCGTGGTATTACCCCTTTCACTGAGCTGATTCTGTGAGGACAGGGGCCACACCTTCACCCGCTGCTTTCAGCCCCCACACAGAAGTCCGTCCTTTGTAGATTACTTGACTGAATGCTGAATGAATGAAGTAGCTGCTTGCTACAACATGGACAAAGTATGATGAATTCTCCCATTGAGTGACCCCACGAGGCACTTCTCTCTGGCCGATTTTTCCATAGAGGAAGCAGGAGGGTGAGGGACAAGGCCCCTGTCTGCTTTCCTGAGGCAGGCATTGAGATGTGTGTTCTCTCCGGCTGTTGTCAAGAGTTTAGGAATTCAGACCCTATTGATCTGCTACATCTTCAAAGCCATCAATCATCATTAAGAAACAGGACCTGAGCCCTCGAGATGGGGTGGCTGGCACTAGGTAATTTAGAAGGTTTTACACACACACACACACACACACACACACACACGCTAAGTTAACCCAAATCCACTAAGTCAAGGCCTGAAGTCTCATCAGGCAGTGAGGGCAAGAACCCAGGGGAGTTGGAGAAACCAGTGGTAAGCAACCAGGAAGTACATTAAATTTTATTTTCTGATCACAGATTTTTGTGTCTCACTGCAATCATCTTTAAGCATTTGACTTTGGTGAATGTGGGTGCTAAGGTCTCACTCAGGCCCTGCCACCTCCTACTGAGGTCAGCTTTTTGGTGCTCATAACCATCAGTCTTACCAGGGTCACCGTCAAGGTCACTGCTCTCTAGTTTAGATCATCTGCCTTATCTCCCATAAGAAACAAAAACCAAAAAACAGAGTAACATTTGCCACAGCTAGCAGGCAACTTTCCCACACCTTGGTGTTTCTCAAAGATTTCTAACCATGCCTAATAACCTTGATTGATCTGAACTTACCATTGGAAAGGGATTCAGAGCACCCAAAGGCTAGTCAGGTACAGCTGTTGATTAGCTGTGTGATCCCAGGGAAGGGGAGAGGGGTGCATTTAGCCTCACTGGGACTGTTTCTTCATCTATCAAATGGTGATGATATATGGCCTATTGTCATGGCAAGAGAAATTTAAGGGTAAAATTAGATTAATTGATAGGAGTATACTTTTAAAAGCACATTACCTAATTAGTGCTGAATTACTGTTACAAAATTGTTCTAAAATACTGATCACCCTTAATGCTAGGTACTGGCAAAGTAGAGGGAACCAAGCTTCCCCCATCCTCTGTAAGTTCACAGGCTAATAGGAGAAAGAGAGACGTGGGGGTACTGGCTAAAACACAGGTAGGAGGAAGCAAGTGCTATGAAGGGAGCCAGGGATGGGACCTCCCCCCACTCGACCCCCGAAGTCCCCAGAGGCAGGCAAGGCCGCATGGCAGAGGGAGTGCTGTGGTGCACCTTGAAGGGATGCAGTATTAGAATGGTTGGGGAGAATATACCAGGCGGAAGGGACAGCGAAGGGAAGAAGGAATGGCCTGGAGGTGGGTAGGCAGCCATGGAGGAGAGCAGGGGGATGAGGTGGGAAGGCAGACGTGTGCCAGACACACAGAGCCTCAGAAGCCCGGGAGGAGTGCAGTCTGGGCTTCAGGCTGCTAGGCCATGGCAGGGTTGTTGTGGCGCACGCCTTTAATCCCAGCACTCAGGAGGCTGAGGTAAGTGGACCATTGTGAGTTCGAGGCCCACTTGGGCTACAACGTGAACGCAAGGCCGGCCTGAGCTACATAGTGTGACCCTGCCTCAAAAAAACTAGGGCTGGGAGTTTGGCTCAGTGGCTTAAGCGCCTCTCTGGCAGGTGTGAGGCTGTGAGTTCGATCCTCGGTGCCACAAAAAAAAAAAAAAAAAAAAAAAAAAAGGGTTCTTGGCAGAGAGGAGACAAAGTCAGAGGTGTGGCCTGGAAATTGTGGCGCGATGGCAGGCACCGAGATGAACATTCACTAGTGCCTGTGCCCCTGGACAGAGAATTTTTTCTAACACCGTGTCTTGTCCTCTCCCATCAGTGAGACAGCAAGTGGAGGGATGAAGTACATGAACTTATGCCTCAAGGGCCATCAGAGAGCCTAGAGGCTGGGTTTGCAGTCAGACCCGACTCAAGTTCTGGCTTCTTCACTTAGCAGCTATGGAACCTCAGACATGGGTATAACTTCATTGTCCTTTGTTTTTAAAATGCAGATGATAATAGTAATGAAAATGTGTTAAGCACTGAATGCTCTACAAGAATCAACTCCTTCAAATCTCACAAAGCTGTTGAATAAGGTGAGAAGAGATATTATCCTATTTTACAGATTGGAAAACCAAGGCCCGTAATAGTCCCTTGTGATATATGAAGTTCCTTTGTGTGTTTATGTTTGGGAAGTTCCTGCTGCATTCCAGACTTACTGCATACATCACCTCACTATCAGCACAATCCTGTGAAGGTAGCAGGAAGAGGAAACAAATTCAGAAATATCTAAAGCCAGCCAACCAGGACTGGTCAAGCTGAACTTTGCCTTCCTCCAATCCTGGAGCCCCTCTTCTCTCTTGTGTAAGAGGTGTAATCAGAGAGGGCTGAGACCTGCTCAAAGTCACACAGCTGGTGAGCTGCCCTCATCCTGCTGTCTGTTTAAAGGATGAGGTATGAGTAACTGGGCTTTGGGTGGTGAGTAGCCAGTATTGAGAAGAATTGCAGATTCCACCGAGTTTATTGTTTGACAGATTTGCTGAATACAGTCACTCATGTCACCAGGGAGATGAAAGGAATGGAGCTGACACTAAAGAGCCACCCCTTCATTTACCTATTTTCTTTTGTTTCCAGTTCTTGCTTTGAGCATCACT
>RJWM01010911.1:0-61654 GCA_004363535.1 Dasyprocta punctata
GTTAATTATTTTGCACATACATTTTCTGAAGCAGTAGCTAATACTTTAAATGTAAACTTCTGTGATGCCGTTGAGGTATTTCTGAAGAACCAGACTACTTGTAATTAATTGTATCAATTGTAAAGACTAAATTTATTCTCAGCTTCCATAGTGCATTAAGGGTAGAGGTGTTTACCCAAGAAGAAAGCTAACATGGCGCTCTTCCATGCGAATGTAATTTTCACTTGACAGAGTGTGTATTTATATGGTAGGTGTTTGCTTTTCATTTACCCACTCAGAGTTTTTTCATCCTTTTAGAAATTTATTGATTTATTTTGTGAAGTAAAGAGAGAAGGGAAAAGAAAGGACTGTGATTTGTGACAAGTGTATTTCCTGAGCAGAATACTGACTTATCCTACCTACCATTCTACTTTCTCTCCCTCCTTCTCTTATCAATTAGTCTTTTTATACTGTAAAGCAGAGTTCTGAGACCTCTCTGGCCTCACAGTTTATCAACAAATTATAACAGCTGAATTTTTTTAAAAAATTAGAGACCTCATTTTTTCCGAATTTTACAGTTGGCATTTTGACCTCCACTATCAAAAACGTGGAATAGGGTGGACCTGGGCGATCTCTCGGTACAAAAGTGATCTCCTCATCGCTCCCAGTATTGCAGCACTGGGTGGCAGGCGGGGACAGCTTGCACTATGGAGATCCATATCCCTTCTTGCCAAAGGATAAATAAAGGGCATTCATTCATCAGCTTTCAAGCTGCCACCCTCTTTTCTTTTCCCCAGCCCCCACCTCTCCCTGAAATGGGGAGGAGAGACGTTCTGATTATTTTTGCCTATTTCTAGCAGAGCTAGGCATGAACAATTAAATTTAGGGCTTCCCTGTGGTCTGTGAATAACAGTGCACAGTGCTAACCATCAGGGCACAAAGGCAGACAACAAAAAAGAGGCTTTTTTATTTTTTGTTTACCCTTCAGGACACTGTTTACCTTATCACTGAAGGGGAAGTGATCATCTCATCCCTTTTGGAAATTGTGCTGGGTTTATTCTCTAGCTGTGGGTCTCAAACTGGCCAGTGATAAAGTGGGTATGTCAGCCTGGGGCTGGGGGATTTTTATAAGACCCTTCCCTCTCCTGTGCCCCAAATCCCGTGAGTTCATAAATGTGTCTGGATGTGTGTCTGCCGGCTGTCTGTCCCTGGTCCGCCTGTCTGTCTCTGGCTTTCACGGCCTTTCTGGTGTGTCCCCACTTCCTCCTACGCTCCACACGCCCTCCTTCCCTTTCCCTTGATTTTTCTGTCAAATCTTTTTCTTTTTCTGCCTTTCAACTAGAATGATTTTTTCCCCTTTTCTCCCTCTCTAAATTTACTTCACAGCAGATTGTCTTGTAGTAAATCACCAAAAACCCAAATAGCACTAAAGCATTCTGATACAACATTAGCATTTGCTTAACAAGCACAAGATAAACATTAAACAAAGAACTGCATTTCTTTATTAGAGGCTGCAAGATACATAATCCATGAGCACAAGAAACATGGGACCCAGTGGATATGCAGATGTGTGTTATTTCATTGGCGCTGGGCGGCCTTGTTAGAAAAGGTTTTCATCTGAAGGCTTGGGGGTGGATGGTTGACTGTCCCTGGTGGGGCTGTAACTAGATACAGAGACTGTTGCAAGCTAGGCTGGGCTCCCTGGTGGACCTGCTGATTGGACAGCCTGAGGAAAACTTGGGAAGCATCGGGAAGTGAACTCAATCACCTTGGGGATGATAGGGTAGAACCAGATGAAGGCATTTGACTTCTTTTGTAACTCCCACTAAGGACAGATTGCCAGTGCGATCCAGCCTCCATAACTGCAAATCAGGCCCTTTCCCCTATGCCGATTTCATTAGAATGGCCAGCATGGTGCAAAGAGGGAAAAAAAAAAAGGTTAGACACAGTAATTTTACAGGCAGGCGGGTACAAAAAAAATCTGCATAATTAAGCAGTCAAGGCTGCTAATAGGGGAGTTTATATGCTCTGGGACCAGGCAAGGGCAGCACATATGGATATAGCACTGGATATTAAATCTACGGCATGCAGACTTACTTCGGGGCCCTCAGAGAAAAGGCTAATTATAGAGAGAGGAATTGTGTTTACTGGTCTGTCTTGGGCAAAGATGGTGAAAGAAGTGCAACCAAGTTTTGCAGTTAGACATGAACAGGCTGTTAATAGAGATATCAAAATATGTGCTTGTGGTTGTTTCTTACCTAATCAACACAGAATTACAGATTCTACAGACACTCCCCCACCTCACATTACCTACTACAGACAAAACTCCAGGAGTGCGGTTCCATGCACCACGTGTGTGCAGAATGTCACCCGACACGGGATAGAAGTGTGTTTATTATTAAATGGCCACAATTTAATCTCGGCTGTGCTCTTTATCATCAATAAATTTTATTTAGCCGTTTAGCCAGCCCTGTTTAAAAATGTCAGTGCTTCTGGGCATGAGCTCGAAGTCAGCACTTAAATGGAAATGGAGTCTGGGTGGAAGTCGCAGTGGGCAGGGTAAGCCTGGCGGAGAGGGTGCGTTTCTCGAAGGGGCTCCAGTGGGATAGACATTAACATTTCATGATGCAGATCAAAGGTAAAGAGAAAACCCACAGGCCCCTTTGTCACAGGCCCCTAATGACATCCATGAGCTGAGATGATTTCTTCAGATTATTAAAGAGATGCATTTCATATTTGTATGTATGTATGCATATATGTACGCATATAGTTATTTATTTAATTCCCATACAAAGCATGTTTCCTGAAGAGGACAGCAGAGCGGGCTCCTCGCCCCAGGCTGGATGTGCCAAGGCATGCCGGGTTGTTTCAGGGGAACCAAAGCTCCTGCAGATCTCGTTTCCAGAGAAGCAGTCTGGACCCTTTGTCCTTTAGGGAAGCTTCCTGTGGAAAACAGCAGCCCTCTCTAATGCCGACTCGCGGCTGGCCGTGGGCTCCGGCCAGAATCTGTGTGTCTGCCATGCATTCCATTACTTCAGGAGGATGAGGAGGGCCAGAGAAGAGTCCCACTGCCCGCCTCCTCTCAAGATGCACTAAACCTCAGGCTTAGGAAAGTAAACAGCAACTGATCAGCCCGATATTGGGTCAGGCTCGCCTGACATCTGCGCTCTTCTTAAAGGCAGGGAGCTCAGTGCTAATGAGAAGACCGAGCTGCGCCTGGGAAAGCGCGAGTCGCAGAGGCTAATGAACAGGCACTCTGGCCCCCGAGAAGGGGGAAGTAGCACACAGCATGCAGGGTGCTGGACACCTTTTCCTTGTCTGTGAATTGTTCATCGACTGACCGGGGCATCAGTTTTCCTGAGAACAGTTGGTCAGATATGATAGCAGTTGGTTAAGAGGGTAAAGGTCTTGGGAGACTAGTATATTACAGATATTTCATGCTGAATTTTTAAAATGCATTTTCCCCCTAGCAACTGTTACATGAGTTTTTAAACTCAATTTAATCCACGGAATTCTTCTGTTTCAATTAAGTGCTTTCCAGTGTCTTCTGATTTCTAGAGGTCACCATGAGGTGGCATTCTAAAGAAAGGGAATTCTGATTGCCCACAGATTGGTGGGAACGGTGTGGAGTGGATGGAAAACAGCAGCATTCACCTCCTTATTAAGACCATTCTTTTATCTGGTGCTCTCTCCTGGAGACTTTAAAATGTAAGACAAAGGAAAATTTGCATGACTGTGTTGAGGTCAGTGCCTTGGAAATAGTGGCAACTAAATGTAGAATGCACTGGGCAGGACCTGGCCACTGGTTTTCTGCCTGTTGAGAGAAAATGTAGTTGACCAAGAGCTCTAGCAGTCAGTAGGTAGACCCTGCCAAGGAAAGGGGAAATATTGTTAATTTTAGATAGAAATAAGTATATGGGCAGAACTAAATACACTGTTGCTTTTATTTTATTTTTTTTTTCCACTTTTGGGCTGGGGAAAATCAAAAAAGCTGGGCAAGAGCCATGTCATCCAAGAGAGGAAAGCTGGGCAGAGAGATGGTATGGGGTGGGGAAGATTTCCTTGGCTGCATGTTTAGGGTTACAAGGAATCTACCAAAGACTCCTCCCCAACCCCAGCATGGATCGCTTGCAACACAGTATTTTCTCCCCTTCTCCCTTTCTCTCTCTATTCTGTGTCTTGTGTTCCATGCGTGCACTGGACCAAAAAACTAAACCACAGTTATCTTGAGAACAAGCCCAGTGAGTGATCATGATAAAGAGGATGATCAAGAAGAAATATTATATTTGGTAAGGAGAAATAAGATCTGGATTTCTGCTATGGGGGGAGTGTGATACAGGCCTACAAATCCTAAGAAGTGCAGTAGGAATTCAGAGATTAAATTAATTCTGAGTTAAAGAGAGACTTGGCTGGGGACTAGGGCTTGAGGAATAGCAAATGTTGAGGCAGTTCGGTACCATTAAGCTGTGGTCCACTTCCTCATTTTGAAACTCATTTTCTGTGTCATCCGAACAAATATATTGATGGATTAGCTGAACATCATCACCCTCCCCGTGCTCACACTGCAGCATTAGCCACACAGGTCCATGCACACATACAGGTGGGAGGAAGAGGAGGAGGAAGAAGGGAAAAAGTCGCCATTGCTGCAGTAGCAGTCCTTGGAGAGGAAGGAATTTTCTGAAGTGAATAATTTAATGACATTAGCATATTCTGGGTATTGTTTTAAAGCCTATCATTACCATATGCTGCAATGTCCTCAAGCATCTGGGTTAAGTTTAAAAACTAACAAAAGATCTCTATTGGGTTTGAACACATGGTTAGAAACCTGACCAGTGCAACACAATTCTGGGAGCAAGAGGCCGAGAGGAGCTCCCCTGTTTCTGAAGGCCCTTCCAACTCGGATGTCCCATTCTGCTGGGCAGGCTCAGTGGTCCTGGACAGAACTGAACCAGAGGGGAAATGACTTCTGTGGTCTCTGCCTTCTCCTCCCTTCCTTCTATCTAAACACCCTGGAACCAGGGCTGCTGACTGGCCCACAGCCTCTGGCTTACTTTTTTCACCTCCTCTTCCCTCTATAGAGAGAAGAAGGAAAAATGTCCAGTAACCAAACTCAATAAAGGAATTCTAAAGATTAAAAACAATTGCTATACAATGCCTCCACAAGTGTAGCAAAAATGTATCATGCTTTCATATCAACAGTAACTAACATTGACCGAGTTGTCACTATGGGCCAGGCATCATGCTAGACACTTGATATGTATTTTTTAATTTAATTTTATTAGTATGTTTGCACTACATGAAATTAATATTCATCTTAGCAAGTGGGTGCATGTATATACCCCTCCCCATTCACCTTCCCCTCTCCTCCTTTAGATCCCCTTTCCTCGTTTATTATTATTGGTATTGTTGTTATTTTTAGTTCATGTTTACCACATATGTTTATACTCATTATGAGTATTTGGTGCATGTATTGAACCTCACTTCTGTAGCACCATAACATAGGTAGTTGTTACTCTCACTTAATAGATGACTCAGTTAAGCAAAATAAAGTGCAAGCTTGTTAGTGATTCCCAAGTCTGAGTTCTTAAAACTAGTCTCCCATATTGCGAGGGAAGAAAGGCTTTGGGGATAATGCCTCAATGTAGCTTTATAAATACCATCATCTACCCGCTCCAGGGAAAGTCACCGTAAGCCTCTGGTAAAGGCCTATGTTTGCTAGTGTGTATTCCATGCATACCAGCAGGATTGTCCCTCCCACTGTGGAAGCAACTTTGCGACAGAAGAAAAAATGACATATCACAAAACTGGACACAGTAATAATTGCCCAATTGCTATGAGAACCTAAGCCCTGTGTTAGAAAAAGTAGATATGGGTGGGTTTTATTTTTCATATTGTAAAAAAAAAGATGTAGTGGTTGACTGTTTAATTTCTGAGTGTTCATTGGAAATTAATATGTAAGCAATGCACAAGCAGGCTTAATTGCATTTGTGACCTGCTTTCTTATATATTTGGGAGGGTGGAGATGAAAATGGAGAACACACAGTAGATGCATTTTATTGCCAGAGTGGAACTTTATAATCGTACCAGGGGACCTTTTGGTAATGTTTGTAATGTGCTGCTATTGTGATTTAGGAAAGAAAAATGCTACTGCTGGGCTTTATTTTCAACCAATTTTTTTAAAACATCAATTAATGCAATCAAATGTAGTACGGGGAAATCTAATTTTTTATTTACATTTCTGGGGACTGGAGAGGGTTTGTTTGTTTTTGTTAACTCCAGTCATTTGAGCAGTACAGTATATGGTTTTGTTGGTTTTTCTAAATAAGCTCAGTTATATTTAATAGTCTATGTGAAACTCTCCACATGAAGAAGAGAAAACAGCCTCATAACTGGTACCAGTTGTTGGAAAACAAATGATTCTGCTTTTTTTCACTGTTTGAAAATGACACCTTTTTTTTTTTTTTGGTTTCTAGAAACAGATTTTGTTAATAAAATGAATCATATCAACTTTCTTACCCATAACAGCAAAATTGAAATATGTTATTCTTCATGACTTACTCATACTCTTAAATGCCAAATTTTGAACTAAATCGTGATGCATTCAAAAGTAATAGCAACGAAAAGAATGTCATATTTTTGGTCTTAATCAAACTTTAAAAGAACATTAAAATAAATTATTAAGATAATCAGAAAGGCCCAAACTGCAAATATATTTTTCTGATCTTTCTCCCTATTGTTATTCACTGGCTAAACTAAACATGCATTATCACCGTAAGCTGCTAGACAATCTCCTGCCTTTCTAAGCTGAGGGATGTAATAAATTAAATATTGCAGATGACTCAAGTGAAAACGTGGCTCTAAATTGAAATTTAATTATTTTTCTCCCCCCTAATCTGGAGCTTGAAAGCAGATTTGAGCCCAGCTCTACTAGTAATTACTCATGTGTTACTAAGCACATGCACAGTTCTTACAAGGATTTTGGTTAGTTCGATTAGTTCGTGTTACTGAGCAGATTAACTGAGAACTAATGTATGTAGATCTCCCCCATATACATTCTAAAGATTATTAAATGTATATATTAAATATGTATTATATATTTATATAATATATAATATAATATATAATATATAAATATATATTAAATAAATATATAAATATATATATAAATAAATATGTATTAAATAAATATATATATATCACTCCCAGCAAGTAGAAGTGCACCTTTGTAATAAGTTAGCAATGATAAGAGCCCCTTATGGGAGGGAAAGGAGTTTGACTTGTGTAGACAGTTCCTTCAACTACTTGTGCTGAGAAATTGTGTTGACCTGAGCACAAAGCTTGATTTTTGTAGTAGATGAGGTCATATATAGACTGAATCAGGTGAGCTAAGACCATAGTGAGTACTTAGATTTGGAATCTCTCTTCTGTTATCACTATAAGACAAAATTTCTAGTACTTATTTTTAAGGAGCAATGCCCAGATTTGAGGTCCTGTGTCACGTGGCTGCATTCTTCCTTTTGGTCCTGGGTTTTCTTTTGGAGCAGTGTCCCCATCTAGTTGTATGTGTTGAAGCTATAGTTCTAAGTGTACTCCCTGGGCCAACAAGGTACCAGTCTACCCATCATCAGGTGCTGTCCTACTGAGAGCCCTGCAGTTATTTCTACTTCTGTCAGATAGTGTTTTATTTTTAATTCTTTGGAGTAGTTTGGAACAATATTTAATTAAAGGAAGTTCTCTTACCATTCCTGAGAATATATATTTTGTTACTGGACTTTTGTCTAAGTATTTATGTACACTTGATTATGGTGATTGGTTGAAAGAATACTAAAAATATTTATTCCAATTTGTCCATTTTACACATTGACTCAGTGCTAATCTATATTCACCAGTTCTTATTTTAATTTCTAAGTTGTCTTTCCTCTAATGTTCAGAGACAAGAACTTTTGCTGTTGGTTGAAATTGGATTACAGTTTGCCTATTTTGTCCAACAGGTACTATGCTACAAAGTTACATAAAGTATTTGCTTTTCTCCAAACTATCCAAAATAAAAATTCTCACACTAATCTCTGTCTTTAAGAAACCAAGTATTGCTACCACATTTCAGAAACAAACAAAAAGTGAGAGACCAAGACAACACTATAGGTATCTCTTTATGCTGGACTCCTATGTTGTTCTGAAACTGATAAGTGAATTAAATGTGATCTGTTTCAGCAAGGACATCGACTATATAGTTGTGTGTGTCAGACTTCACTCTGGCTTCTTAAAGACAGCACTGGAATTCCTTGCTGATTACAACACATATCATGCAGGTGAAGGAGAGCCTTTAAATATATAAAATGTTTAAGGCCACTGATAGACATTCCAGTGACATTATCTCAATAAATTTCCTTCTGTGTGAGATTCATTATTGTCCTTCATTATATTGTCACAGTATACAATGTTTAAATTTTTAAAACTGATCTTGAATGAACTGGTTCAGGTTTTAGAAAAATTGTCATAAAGATAGGGAATTAAATATTTATTGTGCCCAAAGCATCTTTATAATTTGGCATTATAGTCTTAGAAATATTTAATAGCTTTGCAGAAGATAATATAAGGAATTACTATCTGAGAAAGAGCTGTCCTTAATTATAATGTCTCATTCTTCATTTATACACTTATTAGTTGTTTCATAGTTTTTAGCTTTGGTTTTGACCTAACAAAATAGATACATGTTAACTTTTTCACTACACTTCAAAACTCAGTAAAAGTGAGACAGATCTTTCTCATGTAGATCTGTTGTCCTTCCTTCCTTCTTCCCTTCTTCCTTCTCTCCCTTCCTTTCCTTTCCCCATCATACCAAATACCAACTCTCTCACATTGCTCTTGACTGACAGAGAAAGGCAGAAAGAAAAGAGAAATAAGTATGATTCATTGGTATGCCAGTAACATCTTGGCTTCAGCATATAGAGTCTAGATGTGCTGGTGTATCCAGAATTATGCCCAAGAGAGAAAAGCAAGTTAGGAACATGTCGAGCTGACCTATTTCCATACAAACCATGAGGCTACATCCTTACTAAGTGGCACACTTTGGAAAATGCATGCAGTTTCAGTATTTTCCCAAATACTCAATTTAGAACCTTAACAGGGAATGCTTCAGGAACTTAAAGAAGTATAGTTAGCTATAGGCAGAATAGAACTAGATCAGTCTTTGTTTCTGCAGAATTTAATTTCATAAAATAGCACTCCAGCCCAGGTTCCACAGTTTCAGGTAGCAGTTTAACTAAATGCCTAGGTTACTGCCAGTGAGAGAAAATATCAGTGCTTTATCATGACACCCTACATTGCATAATCAGGAATTTTTTTTGGATTGACAGCTCACACTGAAGTATCTATACCTGAGATTATTCTTAGCTCTTTTGGAGAATCTGGAGATAGGAGGAAATTTACTTTCCATTGCCAAAATTTTCCAGTTTTCCAATAGGTGCTGCATATTAGCTAAAGTTTTGTTTTCCTGAAAGAGGAAGACTTTAATAGTAGTTGCTTAGGACAGAGTGTGAAAGGTGGATTAGAAATATTCAAGTCTTCTCAGATTGGTGGCATGAAAATATAAATAACTTTTTGCACGTCAGTAAGACATCTAGAAAATAATCGCTTTTGTTTTGTTTAATTTACTACTTAAACTGTTATATTCAAGGAATGGAAAACAACTGTTTTTAAGTGAGAGTTTGATGGGCCGAGGCAGTCTTGGATTCAGGAAGCCTGAATTCCCACCCTGGTGATAGTCTTTGGAGCATATTACCTAATATCCCTGCTCTTCAGTTTTCTCGTCTTCAAACCAGCCCATAGTCAGATTGCACTCCAACCCACTTTTCACCTTATCTAAAGCTCCTACATTTCACCAAAGAAATTTTCCCCTTGCACTTTACTAGTTTATTGCTTCTCCAACATTTTACGTGGAAAATAAAAGGAACCCGCAAAATGTTCTGGGATCTTTGAAAGTACTTGAGCCAATAAACACAGTTTGTGAAGTCTTTATTAGAATATTTCTTAGTAAATGGGTAATGCCAAATAATGGTCAGCCAAGTCTCTCGTGCCTTCACAATCGCATTTCCCATATCACATTTCCCATTTCTCTGAACATTGGGAGAAATGTTATTTGTTTTTGGAGGGCTAATCACCTTAGAGTAGTTTTATGTCATCCTCTATTTCCCTTTGCACATAAAACCCTTATCCAAAATACAGCCTGAAAGAAGATACTGCACGTGGATCACACGCTGTACACCCACTTTTCTTCTAAATGTCTTGTTGCAGTATTTTCCTTTGCTAATATATTTTGACACCTTGTAGTTGTAACCTGCTGTTCTCTTTAATTGCTTATTGTTATTAATTATATAGTGGTAAAGTAGTTGGCTGCTTGAGCCACTTGGCTGTAAAGAAATTCATTTATCATTATTGCTGTTGGAGCTACAGAAAATTGCCAGCATTCTACCCAGAGATGAATGTTTTCGAGATCACATCCAGTAAAAATTTGAACATGGGTCAAATCTCTAAGTGTTTTCTCACTGCTGCTACCTTTTGCTTCTCCCACTCTGTGCTGTGAGTACCTTCATTTGCTCTCACATTTTTTTTTTTGTTGTTGTTGTTTGTTTCAGCCCTTGACTTGCTGCCCTTTTGGTGAAGTTTATGTATTGTTCTGTGCATTCCATTCAGGGGCCTATTGGCGTAATAACCTTTTTTTCTCCCCATATTTCTAACTGTAAATTTTCCCGCTTAGTATTTCTTTGTAGTAATGTTTCTGCCTCTGCAGATTTGGTATGTGCACATTTCATTTTAAATAATTAAAACAGATTGGACATTATGTGAAGCCCACCTTTTCATAAAATTGATTATTAGGCCCTTAAAAATAACTGTAAGACCCCCCCCTACCCACACAATAAATAATCGGATATATTTAACCTCCCCAATTGGAAAATGGCCAGTTCATTGAATGAAAGAATGAAGGATTGATGTTCAGATGCACACCTCCAGCTGCTCCTGATGGCTGCAGTTTCTTTAAATCTGGGCTTAATTTGGAATACATGACCCCACAGCTGCATGTGCCATGGAGCAGCTAGGCCAGAGTGCCCCTCCGCCTTCTGGCAGCATGACATTAAATTCACACTAGTTAAGCCAACTTAAATTGAGCCTCCTTGAACCTTCCTAAATAAAACTAGTGGCCTTAATTACAATCAGGCAATTTAAAGGTTATGCAGCTCTAACTAGTACTGCAGTATATCACTTTAATAATGCAGAGGGAAATTTCTCTAAGGGGTGGCATCGTTTTGATTAGAAGAATTCAAGTTTCACAGCACATTTTCCAATGAACTGTTTTTAGAAATCTTATTGCATTTATGGTGCCATTACATCTTGTTTTTGTTTTTGTTTTTGTTTTTTTAATTCTTCAAGGCCAAGTTGCTAAGGTCACAACAAAGAACAATAATAATATGACTCATTTGCAAAGAACATGCAGTATGGTGATTTTTAAATTGTTGCTTCATAGTTTTTTCTTAGTATCACTATGCGATGAGAAGGACCATGATGAAGCCCCTTGGGAATCAGAGGGATTCTTGTCCCGCCTCCACCCATGTGCCATTTCAGATATGATTTGTGCTTTTTGGTGAATTAAGATTCTAAATGCCATGATTTAGGAGAAAAGATGGCATCTTCACGATAAGTAATCAATCGTATACTTTCTGAGACAGATAATTAGCTTTGAAAATATCCAACTAAATTTCACCTGAAACCCACGCTCGGCATGGCCCCTAACATTTGCAGGCGGTGTTGAACTCCACACTGTTCCTTTCGTTGATTTGATTTGTATTGCTTGTTAAATCATCAGCAGTAGCAGTCTGTGCTTTCTAGCAAGGATAAACAGCTTTCAGTGCTCGGAGACGTTTTCCTTCAGATAACTAGTGGCCGTATGCCAAGCAGAAGATTAAAAAAGAAAAGAGAAGGCCCTGACCCTTGCCATAAACTCGGCACAGCAACAGGAAAATATGCCTGATGAGTGCCGGGTCCGGTCCACAGCTCATGTTGCTGACCCACTGCTGTGTGGAATTAATATTGACTATTGCACCATCTCAGTTCTCAAAGATGTTTTCCCGATAGATTTACCTTTAAGGCAGGTTACGTTCAGTTTATGCTGCATGAGCTATCCTCTCTCAATTTTACCAATTTGTGTGTTTTTTTCTTTTTGTACAGTACTTAAAGGTAAATATACCCATATATCCTCCAGTAGTAGGCACTTGATATCAAATAAGAGCTATTTTAAGCCAAGAGTGTAATAAATCCATGCATCTGACTTTACCAATTAGTTAAATGACTAGAACCTTATAAAAATACAAACGATTTAGCAAATTCATTTATGAGTCATAGAAGTATCATGGAGAGATGGTTCCATGACTTGGGACAAATAAAAGTTTCTTTTGTGTGATGCTTTTTTTGTATTCAAGGCAGAAAATGCAGAATAATATTTTTTCTCTTGAAAGAAGGGATAAATTTTGACTCAGCGGTTGCTTGAGACAAGCTGATCAATTAGACAGCTATTTGGTTGATGCTGTATTTGCCAGAGCATTTTAATCTGCCTTCGGGAAGTAATTCAGCCAAGCAGTGTAAGGTGAATTTGGCCAAATTTATGTTACACATATAGGGTATAATGTACAAGGAATGAAACAAACTTTTGAAACTCAAATGGCAAACAATAAATGTCAGTCTGAGCATTTTCTTCTAATGAAATTGGATATAGGACTAGCTAGTTATGTATTTCTCATGAAGCCAATAAATATTTATTGAATCCCAGCTCTGAACCATGTACTGTGGCAGGTACCTAGTCTGTGCCACTCAACAAAACACAGATTTTCTTGCCCTCCTGAAACTTGAAGGGTAACAAGAATTGATAAATGACACCTAGACTAGTCCTTGATGCTATCTTAGAATGAAGACATCCTGTGCTGCCACCCACGACTTAAACAGGCATGGTAGATGCTTAATGCAGTCCTGAATTAGGAGATGCCATTTCCAGGCATATTGCACATTGAACCCACTATGCAAAATGCAACTTATGCTCACCTTGCCTCTGTGTGCTCACAAACTGTGTGAAGACAGAGAACAGATCAGTACCAAAGGGAAGGTGATGAAACACTGTAAGGAAAAAAAAAAAGGGCTTCCTTTCGTGTTCCTCAGGGAGTATAAACAAGGGAGAAACTGCTCCTGGAAACTGAGTCCCTTTCGGTAGAGCAGAGTGGCATAGACTGAAGTCAGTGCTTCATACAAACAGCTGAATTCATGAGAGCAAAAACTTCCATTTTCTGGAGGCTGGACGTCAGATTTAGTTGGTTTCAATCCTTATCCTCACCCTCGCCTTTGTCAGCACTAAAAATATTTTTCACAAAGAAAAATATGCCACTTTCTTTTCTTAGTTAAGTATGTGTCTTTCTTCGGATGGAAATGAACTCACTATGGTTTTATCAGCATCCTTCCATTAACTTTTTTTTCTAATTATAGCATTTGAGGGAAAAAAAAAACCTTTAAAGCTGTTTGCTAGGACCGTATGTTTTCACCAACAGCTCAACTTCAAGGCCTATGTTTCTATTCCCAAAGAGAAGAACTGGAAGCGCCAAGGTATTGATCAGATCTGAAAGGCATCTTAGTCTGTGTGTTTAGTTCTATTCCCCACCTGTGCCAAAGAGAAACGCTGCTGAGTCCCCACAGTTGGAGGAAAGCCACCTTCTCGGTGGACTGTTGGTTTTATTGTTTACTATGTGAACCACAGTCCAATGCTTCCTCCACCATGAGAATATTCTAAGAGTTATTTCTAATAACCAATAATAATAGCCAAGGCGTTGGACTGTATTACATCTCAGAGCATCTGAAATCCCACTGCCTGCCTCTCCCATCTCTACCCACCTGGACCTCCTGCTAGTTTCCAAGCTGCTGATGTTTATGGGGCTCTCGGCAGCCCCTGGGCTCTTTAAAATCTGCTGGGTACCATGCAACCTACCCCGGTTGAGTCATTTCCTGCTTTAGCCCTGCTGATAATGAGAAGTTCAAGACAGGAAAAAAAAAAACTGTCAATATCAGTGATTTTACTTATCAAGTCCAAAAGCATTGCAGTCTTGAGGCCACTGACTTAAAAAACAAATTAAGAATCAAGCTAAATGGTGACTTACACCTTGTAGATTTTTTGAAGTTTAGTTCTGGCTTAAGCACATGGGATGCATTTCATTTGACTGTGTGTTTTTTTGTTTGTTGTTTGTTGTTTGAGATGCGTATGCGTAAGGTGCTTTGTGCATGGAGTGTCAAAGTCGAGCTTGCTGGTCCTCCTTGGCTCACACTACCACTGTTCTTTCTTTCTTGTTCTAAGCATCTTATGCTTCTGTCACATGCTCCTCCCTCAAGTGACAGAGCAATCCTGACAGTGGCAGGAGAAAACTCCCAAGAAAGTGCCAGTGCCCATCTTCAGGCCACATTCATTTTCACGCGAAATTGTTCCAGAGAATAAGGGCAGAACTTTTTTTAACTGGTGTAAAAAAAAAAAAAAAAAAGGATTTACAAAATACTCAGCACTCTGATTCTGCCTTACTTCAGGGGCTTAATGACTAATCTCCTGGCAGACTTTGAAACCTAAGTCATATTCTCCACTGCCAAATTAGCACCTCCACCTGTTTATGTTACAGTTGTGAAATATGTGCCATATATAACACAACAAATTACAGTGGCCAGGGTGCCGCGGACCTAGAAAGAATGGGCTGGCTGTGTGCATGGCAAATTACAGCACAGGCTGCCTATTTTTCTACCCCTGGTAGAAAGCGTAGTGAGCCAACGTAGCCGAGGGCTGAGTTTTGTCATGTGTGGTTTTGCTTTGTTACTCCTCAGACCCCTGGCTTATAAATGTGTGCTTGGAAATTAACTTAGGGAAGAGGCAAAGCAAAGTAAAGCATGGGGGGTTGGGAATTGGTTTAGGGCATAGTTTTCTTGGATTTAAAAAAAAAATATATATATATATATAAGGCTCTAGTGCTACATACATTGGAACTGGAAAAATTACAACTGCAGGGCATTTGATTCCTCTGTTTGGATTCCAAGGGCAGAGTTGGCTCCCACTCTGATCGGAGCTTTTAAGTACAGCTCCTGCCACATGAGGATGGACCAGGAGGGTTTATGTCTGTGGACCTTAGCCTATAGATTTATGCCGGGGAAGAGGTTGGAGGACCCTTCTGGCCAGTCTCGAGGGGAAATGAGAGAAGGAGTTCTACTTATAAACTGTTACAAATTGGTCCTCAGTAATGGCTGTAGTGTTGATCAGGCTGTATAAGGGGCCCCCAGTGATTCCTGAGATAACAGCCGCATGTAAGTCAACCTCTGAATATTTGCTTGTAGCTGCTCTAGATTTCTGCTCTTATTGAAGGAAAAGGAGTATAAGTATGGGACAGTCTGGAGGCTGCTGAAAGGGTTTCTCTTGTTCAAAGCTTATATTGAAATGTCAGTGTCTTGTGTTAAGCCCACAGGTTCACATTGGAGCTCATAGCTGGAATTGTGATTGAGCATCCGAATGGTAGCTGTTATTGCTCTGGCTATCCAACAGACTGATTAATAGTTCTTTATGTCCAGTTTGTGTGCATTGGAAAAACAAAAATGACAATGCACCTTTGAACTGGTGTTGGACCAGCAGGTTGTTTCCTTAGAGTGCAGGTTTTGTCAAGGATGGTCACGTTTCCCACCAAGGCAGTGAGGTTGTACTTCGATTATGCATGCAAACTTTCTCCTTTGAAACATTGAATACTAGAGTAAATATTTAACCTAACATCAGTCTCTTTTATGTAGACTTGATTCCTGTTTACATTTATGTTCACACTTAAATAAAGATTAACAAATAATTATTTGAGCTGAAATTTTTGTACAAATGAAATTACTTCTCAATTATACTCAAACCATCTTTGGTCACACCTCCGAGAAGGTGATAAAGACAAGAAGTTGCTGGCTTCCATTATTCTTAATGGTGAGGGCTCCACTCTGACATTGGACCCCAGTGCTCTGCTCGATAACACGCCCGCTGGTCAGTGTACAAAGGGGAAAGATTTGCGTGTGTTGGCGAAAGATACACACTTGTAATGATAGCTCCATCATCTTCATGTTCAACTGGCTACTTTGCATTCTGGTTTTTTCTCACCTTTTCCTTGTGCTTACTCTTGTCTCCACATGTACTTGGCTACAATGCTTTAATGTGAAAAATTGGAGTTTACCTATACTCCATAATATTGCTCACTTCCTGACTTCCTATATAGTTTTTTGGCTATCAAAATTTGAGTGTTGTCATCAATCTTTATTAGTAGGTATAGAAATAATACGTTTTCTGTTTCCCTGTCTCTGTCTCTCTCTGTCTCTGTCTGTCTCTCTGTCTCTCTCTCTCTCTGTTTCTCTCTCTCTCTCACTCCCTTCCTCCCTCTCCTTCCATCCCTCCCTACCATCCTTCCTGCCTCTCCCTCTCCCTCTCCATCTCAATCTCCATCTCTATCTCTATCTCTATTTTTGTGCATGTTTTAATTCAAAGTAACCTAAAAGGGCACAAACTGTTCTCATTTTAGAAAATCTGAAGAATATAGATAAGCCAAAAGAGGCAGAAAAATCCAGAAGTTTCATCCAAAGATCCCATCTATAACTCTTCATAAAAAAAAAAAGGGATGCTCTAGCCTATTATATCCTTAATGGAATATTGTAATGGTTATTAAATCAATTGACTTTGAATCTCTTTTTAATAAATGAGGCAGACTGTATTATCCAATTACTGTCAGCTGCTACCTTTCCGGAGAGCAGAAATGGTTATTTTGATTGAATTTTTAAGCTTTTTGGCACCTTGAGGAAGAAGCAGAGGGAGACAAGTTTCGAGTTCTGGCTTCAGGGCAACATCCCAAGCCTAAGTCTTGGTTTCCCTTGAAATTGAAAGTGTTGATCGTCTCAACTAATGATCATCAGCTTTTGAAAGGAACATCAGCTTTGAAAGGAAATGGGGTTTAACTCAGCCAGATCCCTCATTCTATGGGTCTTAGAAATTTTTTGAAAGTTGAGATGCTGCTGTTAGCCACACGGGGTAAATATAGAATTCATGAGAGCAGAGGTAAACAGACTCTGAATAAGGATACCCCTTTGAACTTCTTATTATAAATAAGTTTCATAAGGTTTCTATTACTACCTATGCCCCTCTCCCTTCAATTAAAAAATACATTATACATTTGACCCTGCAGCAATAAGCAAGTGGGAAGATGGAGAAAAGAGGTAGGGAAGGAACAACAGTGGGAGAAATGGGTTGGTGTAGACACTGTCTACGCTGGGCCTCTGTGGCTTTTATCTTATCATTTGCCATGTGACAGCTGAGATGTATTTTCTCTTCTCATCCAATACCTAGGAGATCATTTTATTGGAAAAGACCTCATTGTGTCACTTACAAATAAAAGGCAGGTAGAACCTCCAATATTTTCTCAAAATTACAATGTGCTTTTAAGCAGTGAGATTACTTCTGTAAATACTGGATATACACATTGTCGTGTGTGTCACTTAGTGCCTCCACAAATAAACGGTGGAATACATGACAAGTAAGTCTGTGCTAATAACCCATAAACACCTTTACAACCGTGTGTTATCTTTTCATGAATCACTTGACTAAATCTGGATTATTAAACATTTTGGAATGCATCATCTCTTCTTTGGGTAGGAAATAAATAAAAATTGATAGTCATTTTTCCTTGTCTGCATACACATACGTCTTATTTAGTTTTCCTTCTTTTTCCAAACAAAATACAGTAAAGAAGGAGGATGTCACATTAAAGAACAGTCTGACCTGCATAATTCCCTTTATGTACACATAACAGTCAATCACTGTCCCCAAGGAAAAACCCACCAGGTCTACATATGTTACTTTGTGACAATTACAGTTTAAAAACTCTAGAACAAATGTGTACTAGCTCACACCCATAGGCTATAACTTAGTTTGTGTGCCGAGCAAATATAATTTTACTGGTTATTATTTTAATTGTGCATTCTGTGAAGTACAGGGTGGGAAGAAAACTTACACTTTTAAAATGTCACTAAAACTCTTGGTTACCTTATTGCTCTCAAAAATAAAAGGTGCGGAACATTGGAAAAAATAGGAAACTTTTAAACTGAGAAGTGTTTCTGACAGTTAACTTGCTGATCCAATTCCCTACTATAGAGTTTCTTCAGTTTCTTTATGACTAACTAAAATTTGGAAATTTTTGATAACTTTAGGAATGTTTATAAAGAATGGAACAGATTTCTTAAAAGGGGAAAATACGTTTGATCTTACGTAATCCCTAAAGCTTTCTATATAACCCCTTGTCATGTCGGTAGGCACAATTAAACTCCCTCTTACATAATTATAATCAAGGAATTTACTGTGCCACCCAAATACAGAGTAGGTTTTTATCTCTTGTGAAATGTAGACAGTACTGGGGGGCTTAATTAGTGCTTTGCTTCTCTTTTTACAAATTCCAGTCCTCTGCTTCTAAAGACTTGTACTTGTGTGAGAAGAAAGATTAGGAATACAAATAGGGTGATTTTACTCCTAGTTAGCTAATAATAACTCACTTTGTACTTGAGACTTTGTATTGCCAATAATAGCAGCTGGTGAAGGACTTACACAAGACTCTTGTCTTTGAATGGAAGGAACTGACTCCAGAGACTTGTTATCCCCATGGTGTGGTTGTGTTTTACATTCCCTAGACCTAAGATGTCTGATACAGATGTTCCTTAGCAGTATTTTAAATTCTTGCAAATAAGAGATGGTAAAAATATGACTTGGTAACCAGCCAGGTTGAAGTGTAGCCTCTACCTCTTACCTTCCTGATGAGTACTCTTGGAAGTATCAAGTAGATGACATAACCTATCTGTTAAGATCACAGACCTTGGACCCTGATGCCAGACTACATTTAAATTCTGGGTCTTCCCATTATTAGCACTTCCGACTCAGAGCAAAGTTACTCAAACACTCTGGGCCTCATTTGTCTCACCTGTAAAATGGATCTAATAAAATGGGTCCTCGTGGGCTTGCCATGAGATGACGTGGATTCATATCTGTCAGCACGTAGAATGGTATCTGAAATACAGTGGGCACTGAAGAGGCATTTGCCAGGCTGTTGGTCCTAGAGTGCCTTGGTCTCCATTCTTGCAGTTGCAACAAGTTAAGATAACACTTGGATCTAAAATATGATAAACATTTAAATGAGGAAAAAGCAACCCAAAAATAATGATTTCTGTCTATAACACAAATAGCGTTGCTAATTCATCAAATTATTTTTCTACTGCCTTGTTGCTATGAAAGAAAAAAGTGGAGCTCATGAAAATGCTTCAGAGAAAAATAGGCAGAATGGATCTGGGGACAAAACTAAACCTGCCATACAAAATTTTGAAAACAATGAATGGGATGAATTTGTGGGCTAGCAGTGCAAAGCAGAGTATCAATAAGGTAGTACAAGCATTAATGATAGTTCACAACTACTAGAAAACTTTGAAGTAGAAAAAGAAAGTGTATCAATGGTAATACCATTAAAAAATCTTATGATTAGGATCAAAAACTTCTAGAAACTTTTGGGCAAGTCAAAAAAGAGGCACTGAGAACAAAACTACCCATTTCCCTATGGGTCCTTTCTTTTAGGACTTTAAAAATACGGAACCCGTAGAATCATGATAATTAAACGATGCCTTGTTATTGATACACTAATTAATTATATTTTAAAACCTTAAAAAAAATCCAACTTCTGATTATCTTTGGATTTTAAATTCCAGAAATTGATACAAACTCAGAAATAATATGAAACAGAGACCATATACACTGCTACCTATTTCTATCAGATGATAGAAATAGTTTAATGTGTGCAATTATCCTTAACACAGTAGTCTATTAAAGATATGCTGTTTCACCTTTTCTGTTAATGCGTTTTCCTTAACAGATGAAGGACTGAACCATGAATGCAAGCTCTGCAGCCAGACCTTCGATTCCCCCGCCAAACTCCAGTGCCACCTGATAGAGCACAGCTTCGAAGGGATGGGAGGCACCTTCAAGTGTCCCGTCTGCTTTACAGGTAGGAATCGCATTTCAGGAAAACTCTGGAGACTTTCATGGCCCCATCATATCTTTCCTACCAAAGCACACTTCCCACTGCCATGGCCTTTTGCAGAGAGGACTTCGGTTCAATTTGGGGAGAAGATGTTTGATTTCTGTTGATTAGCATTATTGATTGCAGCCTGCTTCAAGGCTCAGATGGGCAGGAAGGTTAACTGTCAGGACGAACGAATGGCATTTCAAGTTCTCTTGCAAGTTTGCACTTTTCCATTTAGAAAACGATATCCATGTTGTGTTCACTTTTTTTCCTCTTGGTGTTAAAAGGTTATCAAGGCCAAGGCTGCTTTTTAATCACAGGATGTTCAACTCAAAGTGCAAGCCTGTTGGCAGCACATATCTCTTACTTAAACCCAGGAAATTTTATAACACTTGCCAGAAGAAATAAAAACGATAGCATGAAAATGCTCCCAAAATTCTTTGAAGTAGAAAACAGATTAGATGACATGTTTATTTCCTATGAAATTGAATTTTTAAAGTTGATATAAATTTACGCTTTAAAGAAACTTTTATTAGGTGTTATAACATTATGGTTTTCAGGGGAGAAAAATATGTAAATCAGAATTTATCATTTGAAACCCATAGGAGTTGAAATATGATCACACATATTTCTGGTTCGGCCCCAACAATGGCCAAGTTATTTTGGAAAAATCCTTGGTGATTATTTTACGTGTGTCTTGGACTCGGTGGTCCAGGTCTTCAAGGCTATGCTTCGTTTATATTTGCTGTGTAGGAATGTGCCCAAGTGCTTCAAAATTGACTTCCTTGTTTACAGTGCAAGATTCCAAGCATTGATTATTTACCCTCACTTCATGCAGCCTGTGAATTTCTGTTCTGTAATAAAACAGAAAGCAAAGGGGCCTGTGTATTGCCTCAGTGGTCCCTGAGTGTGTCTGTGGCTCTGCTTCCATATTTGCCTGTTTGGTTCCTTCATGCAGTCATTCCATCAGCCACTCCCACTCCTTCATTTAGAGTTTTGCTTTTGTACTCTCAGATTTGTTAATGTACGATTGTTTTTTTTTTTTTCACAATCGGTAATACATATGTTCAGAGTCTGTGTTCCTAATAAGTCTGCACAGAGGAGCAGAGTCATAGGTCTCCTCCCAATTAAGACCTCTAGTAACACAGTTCTTTCAAGCTACAGCCAGAAACCTCATAAAACATATTAAGGTATAAGGAGATTAGTTGCAACCCTGTATAAAAAAACTCTTTTCTTTTTGTTGAGGTGCTTAAAGAGACAAAAGTGCATTCATCATGAACAGTCTGCGTCATTTTCTGTACAGACAGACCCAAATTCTGTTAGTGTATCTTGAAGTAATTTAGAAATAACAATTGTTGGGGGGGGGCGGTAAAAAGCCCTTCTAATATAAAGCATGTTAGGTGGGAAAGGAAATCTGAGCAGTTTTTTTTAAGGTAATGAGAAATGTGATTAAAATGTATGACTCACAAGAACAATATTCTAATATTTTAGGTTGGCTGGCAATTAGAATAATTTTAATGATTACAGTGGAGTCAGAGTCAAATGCCAACATCTTTAATAAATCCTTTTCCTGCCTATACAGATTAATATTGTAGATGCAAACTTTTTTAGGTCACAGTGCACCAGGCATCCATCAGAAGTCAGTTCTGCCAACCCAAACACCGCCTCTGGCATATACAATTTAATTATTAATAGTATGTCTCCCAGGTAAACTGTTACACAGTCTTAGGGCCTTGTTTTGTAGTCATTAAAATTGAACATGTTTATATTATTGAAACCCTTGCATTCAGTGTGTAGGTTGAGTTGATCTTAAAGTATCCAAAGAGAATTTACCTGCCGTTCTGTTGTACATTTATAGACAGTGCCCCAGAGTAGCTGTGGGATATAATTTTTAGCATTAACACATTTAAATAAAGAACTGGTTGCTAGCTATAACTTTAGGCAAAAACAATAAACAGGGTTTTGGCATGTATGATTTCTTAACCTATGGGTTGCTGAGAAATAAAGAGTCATTTCTTGCCAGACAGAGCTGCGCATTTGACAATTTTCAGCTTTATTTTAAAAGATTTATAGGGAGCAGGGCCTCCATAAACCGTTACTTTGGAGCTGTTTGGTTTCAATTGGGCGCTCGGTAGAGTGCATCTTAACAAAAGCCAGAGACCCAACCATGAGTTGTGGGTTCCGTCTCCCAAGGCGTGCAGCGGTCAGCCACAGCCTGCAGGTGTCGGTCATCAACTGAGAAACAAAATAACCCAGGTGCGCCACCCTTTTATCATTTCAGTGTTTGTTCAAGCGAACAAGTTGCAGCAACATATTTTCTCTGCCCATGGACAAGAAGACAAGATCTATGACTGTACACAATGTCCGCAGAAGTTTTTCTTCCAAACAGAGCTGCAGGTAATGTTCTCCCGAGGAGGACCAGGATTGAGCGCAGTTGCTATTTTTTCGGGGGAAAAGGGCATTTTAAACATGGATTCATAGTCTCACTCACCCTGGGCCACCATGATGCTATGTGTGTTTGGGGGCAAAAGGAAAATTAGAGACCAGATTAATAGACACCAAAGTAATTTTGCCTCTGGCTGCTGTCAATCATAAAAAGAACTCGAACAGACCCATGATTGGACCTTCTGACCCAGTGTGAGAGACATAGGGGTCAAGTTTATTGGACTGTGGGATCATTCACCTCGCTTGTCTTGGCTCATTCTCCCAAATGCTGTTTTATTCATGCTCTGTTCCCACAGGGCTCCAAGCTGGACGGATGTCCAGGTTATTGTCATTCTGAGGGTCCTAACATTGGGAAGGAGAAGGGAAAAGGGGAAAATGTACTCTTGTCCAGGGTGTATTTCTTCCAGTTAATGAAATGAAATAATTATTGCTAAAACAACGCCCCTCTAGTTGAAAATGTTGGCACCCTAAGTGTTGGCTTTAGCCTTGAGTATCCCACTTACTAGATATGTGACTGACTTTGATCTGTAACTTCTCCAAACCTCAGGAAAAAATAAACAAGCATCATACAGGACTGCTAGCAGGTGAAAATGAAATAATGGCTATGCATAAGTATTTGGTTATTTCAATTCTTCTTAGCAATAGACTGGTAATTAAAAATATGAGTCAGGCACCTGAATTTTATTCTAGAAATATCATTTGTCGTAAAGGGCTAATATCACTTTGTTTCCTATTACTTTATCTGAGGAATGGATATGATTTTTTTATCCTTATTTACCTGATGAAATGAGATGAATAAAATGCATTTTCTTAAAGTTTGTTAGTTTCTGTGGAGGATAATGGAGCTAAACTTAAAATTATTTTGTTATTATGAAATTATAATTAATGATACAGCGATTCACCTTGAAATGGAGGGTATTTTTAATTTTTATTTTGGACCCCTGAAGCAACTAAAATAGGAGCTGATCTGGTTACCTGGCAGAGAGGAAAGACTGAGGAGCACAGAGCCCACCTTCTTCTCTGTCCCCACCCACAGAGGAACCTGGGGCACCTGCGTCTCCCTGGGCTATAATGAACCCACATTTATGCAAATTATATATTGAAATATGAAATTTGCAGTTTATCTCCTTGGTTATTATTCTGTATGTGAATGCATAAGTAAAAGAAATGAACATTCAAATATATTTTAAAAACAGGTAAGCCCATTGAAATGTTACCTTATGTCAGTGGATTAAAATTAATAGTTGCTATCTTACCCATTATCACTTTGAAAAAATATTGTATCACATCTGTTTGCCAGTTGAATATAGAACATAGACCAAATTAAGCTATTGTTTAAAAACAGGTATTATTAAAAGGATTTAAATTTCTGTTTGAAGGAATATTATACTTATCGAAGTGGGTGTCAAAGAATAAGTGATTTTGAATCTAGTGCATGAATCCATAAAAGAGTCAGTCAATATACATAGTGACACTGTTAATTTGTACATAAACTGTAAAGCAGAATTAACTAAGTAGTAGTTTAAATCAGAATCATAGAAATTCTGTAGGAGCTGATACCTAGCTAATATTCTTGAAAAAAATATTCACAGTAACCCTCCACTTGTCTACTTTATTAGTAATTTATAACCTTCAATTACTGTCATTAAAAGAACCCAGCCCTGAGGCAGTGGTGGTCTCTGACCCACTGTAGATTAAACAAGATTAAGAAATGAAGCACATCCTTCTGGATTCCAGGTTTCTTTTATGATTTACTTGAGGGTCGCATGTAACACGTGGTATTCATTCTTTTCTACAAGTGGTTCCCAAACTCTTTGATTCAGGAGAGCTTTGCATTCTCAGGAATTGCTGAAGGTTACTATCTATTGATATTCTTCATAATAGAAATGAAAATTGAGAAATGTGTTAAAGGCAGGAGACAGCACACATACTCATAGCTGTTAGGCAATGTCATCACACATCGTGTAGCCTCTAGAAAATTCTCTAGTTCACTTTTGAGGTAATGAGACTGTAAAGAGAAGATAATGTCTACTATTACTATGAAGATAGGTTCAACTTTGCAGACCCCCTAAAAGTGTCTAGGAGACCCCTGCAGACCCTGGGCCATCCTTTGAGAACTACCAGTGCACAAGTTTTACTACAACATGCACAGCTCCAAGTCTTTGTGACCTCATGAAGCAAAACATCTCTCAGAACATTTTTGATTCATTCACATTATGATCTGGGTCCAAACAAGACTTATTCTGTAATTCAAAGCTATAAGCATTATTTTTCTAGTCCTACAACTTAAAATCATATGTATTTTCTCTTGATATGACTACTCTGGCTTAATGTGTGTAGCATTCTGCAGATAAGAACAGTGCTTATGGTTAGTATGTTGTTATTATTGTGAATCTGAGATGAAATATTGACTTTGTAGTCAATATTTCACAAAGCTATAATCCACAGTCCTGGGAATATCTGTGTAGGTCTATTTGCTAAAATGCCCAGTAACAGCAGTAGCTTTGGTTTCAACATATTGAGAAAAATGGATCAGAAATTTACTTTTAGTTTTGATAGTGTTTTCATTTTTATGTGTTAACCTTAGAGGTTCATGGTTCTGTTCATTTGCTTTCATTACCCAAATTACCTTAGAGAATGGAATTAAAATGATTTTAAAATATTGATTTATTTTGTTTCCTGTATATAAAATGGAAACAATAAGTATATGAAAAATGTTAATTGCTAAGATGAGGGGGGAAATCAACTGAAATTAAGGTGACAATAGAAAATAATGACGGACTAGAAAAATGAAACCATTGCATCAGCCTACTGTAGTTCATGCTTTAGTATATAAGATAAATGTAAATTTTAAACCACTTGAGCTCATCTATTTTTATGCCACTAAAGTTCAGAAAGAAGGGATTTTCACAGGAGCCTATAAAGCTAAATGTCCAAGAACTGAAATCCTATTAGAGATCTTAACATACAGAATTTATTTGCCTCTTATATCTAGGTAAGAAGAATGTGGTAAGCTTAGAATATGCATTTCAGAATTTCCCAGTAATATCACCATGGAGCATCTTTTAATGGTACATAAATGATTTCTTGACCATAATAAAATAATTTATATTTATTTCATTGTTTATCCCCAGATAAAAACATGAAGTCCTTTCTTTAATGTGTGGATAGAAATGTTCGTTGGACATAAAATTTATACACAAATGTCTATATGTGCTCACACACACATAGAAAAAGCAATGCTAATTAAAGCTGTGTACCAACACACATATAACATATCATGTGTATATAATATCTACATGTACATGTGCATGTACACACATGTATATGTGTTGAGTTGCTTTCCCTTATATTGCCTACACAGCCATTGGTTTAGAAAATTCCCCATTCCACACTATCTTCAGGAGATCAAGCACGCAGGCACCATCCTTTGGACATCACCAGCCACCTCTCTTATCAGAAGAAGGCAAGATGAAGCCTTTATTCTAATGAGACTTTCCATGTAGGACGAAGGACACACCTTTTGCCAATGTAGAGGCTATGCTTCAAGTAATTGCTACACCTTGCTGGCCAAGATCTAAATTCCATCCAGAGATATAGTTATTGACATATAATGTACAATTCTGAGCAAGATACCAGTTTTTCAAGTAAATCTAGTCCGCCTACCATGTTGGCATGAAGGCAAATGTGCTTTGCAGTAAGAGTCCATTATTTGAACAAAATGACCATTTTATTTTAAAAGTGAATGAACATGTTCAGTGTTTCACATGTTTTCCTAATAGACCTCAAATTTTTTTTCAGCAGTACTTAGGGAAGCTGCTTCAAGAGAGGATGATCTGATCCAAGAATAATATCCTACAATGCATATTTGTATCCAAAGTGGTTTATACAGGTGTGAGCAAGTGGCGTGTTTGTAAAAATGTGTTGAATAGGCCACTTTTTTCCAGTACATGAATTGC
Source organism: Dasyprocta punctata (assembly GCA_004363535.1). Lineage (NCBI taxonomy): Eukaryota > Metazoa > Chordata > Mammalia > Rodentia > Dasyproctidae > Dasyprocta > Dasyprocta punctata. Next base: position 26,516 of record RJWM01010911.1, read on the forward strand.
TGTTTAATTGGTGCCTCTAGAAAAATGTGCAATTGGATGTTAGTGAGAACATCCCCCTCCCCCATGTGTCCATTTAGAAACTCCCTTCATCCATCCTGTTAGGAATGCAATCAAGATTGAGAGAATCCCTACAGTGGAGTTGGAGCAAATTGGCTGAACTTTAGGCCCTGAGATTCTGGTATTTCAGTTCCTTTTGAATCAAAAACAATTGTGATATTTTGTTCTTCCCTTCATTAAATCATAAATGCAGTGTTTTCCACATTCAAAATATGGTAGACATTTGACATTCTGAGAGACAGACCAAGACTTTTTCACATCTCACTAAAGTTGAAATTTGTCATTGTCTCTATAACTGTTTCATTTTCTCCTCAAATCACTTTTCTACATTACCCGAGGTTGGTGCGTATTTTTTGCATCACAGTTTAACTAGTGCTTAAGGTTTACGATCTTATTTCTGAAAGTGACATGAATTAATACATATAGGAAGGGACATCCAAGACGACAATGCGTGGCTACTGAATGGCTCATTGGGTCCCTCACTGACTAAACGAATGGCCCTAATCTAGCCTTTCTGTAAAGGCACTACAAATGTGTGTGTCAGAAGGTTTGAACTGTATATGCTGAGATATTCAAGAGTCCTTGTTGACAGTCAAAAATCACAAATGCTAAAATTCATGGTGATGCCAAACACTCTAGGAAAATACCAAAAATAATTAGAAATATATCTTATTTATAGTCTACTAGCAAAGAAAAGGTGTGCATGTAAGTCCTTTTTGGATAAGGTAATAGATAATCAATTGTTATAAGCATTCCAAGAGAGGAATTTATTCTCCAGCTAGGAGAATTACATGGGGAAAAGCTGGCGAATAGACACCCATTGAACATTGCCTCTCTGGCCTGCATCCTGCATTGCTAATGCATTGCTAATGCTTTTCTAAGTAAACAAAATCAAGATTCACCATTATTTGGAAATAAAATCTCTATCCCAGACATAACAGAATATTCCTTAGTTCCCTATTTTAGTCCACTGAAATCATTTTCCAGTTAATCATACTTTGACAGAGTTTCATGTTAATTGGTTTCCAGATAAAATTCTTCTTTGTAAACATTCATCTTTTGCGCGTGATCTGGAGTCTTGCACGTCTTTGTTTTGTTTTCCAGCATCTAACTACAAAATTCAGTTATTTACATTTGCCTTCAGAAATGTGTTTCAAAACAATGTGACAACTTCCTACACTGAAGGAAATACGCGGCTGAAGAACAAAAAAAAAAAGAAAATATTGTCTCGCCCCTCTATAAAAGATGGGGTGGGATCTGGGTGTGGCCTGGAGAAAGGTTTCTTTCAGTTTTCTTTGTTTTCATGTTTTCTTCCTGAGGAGGAAATCAGGAAGCAAGGGGACAGCGCATGCCGCAGCTCACTACACGTCCAAACACAGTGCGCTGCTTTGCCCTCCAGACCCATCCTCTCACGGTTTGCCTGTATTTCTCCAGAGCTTAATTTTGATTTCTCACAGAAGTTAAAAATTCCTTTCATTATCACCAAAGAGTCGAGACCCTGTCCTGCCTTGCCTCCTGTCACATGGTCCTCCTTTGAGGCCCCAGCTGGAAGTATTTGCCAGTCACCATGTCTGGACCTGGCATACCTGGGGCTGTCTGTGTGGAGAAGCAGCGCTCTTACCCTTCCTGCGTGGCATGGGCCCTGCCCCTTGGAGCTGTGGTCTCGCAGATCCACTGTGTCTGTATAGCTCCTGTTCATCCCCTAAGCACCCCAGGGAGGCTCTGAGATTCACAGGAGTATAAATTGGGTTAAACGAGTGCACGGTTCTGGAACGGGTCCACTGCATACATCCCCTCATTTTGTTGCTTAGTGGGCCTGCAGGGCTTTGGAAGCAAATTGGTGCTGGGGCAACTTCCACTTAATTTGCTCAGTGGTTAAATTGATCTATTTCTTTTATTTGATCGGATCTCCAGGAACCAAATCATTTGCATTGATTTATTGACTGGTGCTATGTTTTCACCATTAGTTTTGATCACTTTCAGCTGTTAATATTGGATAATTCAATCAAGATTGATTGGCCTTACCGTTGAAGGCAGAAAGTTAATCACCTAGGACACAGAAATAGGGCATTGCTAACCTAACCTCAGTTGGACCATTATATATATATATATATCTCTCTCTCCCTCTCTCTCTTTTTCTCTCTCTGTCTCTCTTGCTCTCTCTCCCTCTCTCCTCTCTCCTCTCTCAAAAAGGTTTTTAAGCAAACAAGGGACTTTCTAATTTTATAGCATTTATATTACATCTGAAGGTGATATACTTTCACTTTGCTTTTTAGTAAAAACTGCATCTAGAAATTAAGCATCTATATAGAAAGATAAGCATGACTCTCACAATGAATTCATTTGGGCTGAATGAGTAAATGCGTTTTCAATTACCCGTTTTGTACCAGTAAGTGTCTAATCAATGTGTGCATGCTTGGAGGCACAACCTGGTCTCACCTTTTTCTGAATTTGGCCCTCACTGCTTCACCATGTGTCCTGGTAGTCAAATTTTCAAGAAGCAAGTGGTTAATATGACCAAAGTAAGGGCAGTGGAGGTGATTGCAATAAGAAGAAACTACTTTATTTGCATTTGAATTGTTCTTACAGGCACCCCAGCTCGGTTTTAAAATATTCTCCATCCATTAATTTCTTGATGTCCATATCAATGGCTGGTTTTTGCTATTAGAAGAGAGCGCACCACCTCTTTGTTCTAGGACTCTGTTCCCTCCTCCAACAGCCCTGTTGTTAGGGAGCTGCCATTACATTATTTTTTTGTCTGGCCCAGAGTTGACGACAGATGGCCATCTCCGATCTGCCATCAGTGCGACTTTATGGAGCATCCAGCTAGGGTGTACTGAAGAGCACTGCGGCCAGTTCCACAGCCCCCTCCCTCCCCGCCCCCTGCAAGTGCTCATCACCTCTGCCACATTCCACTTTGGCTGGGCTTTGCTGGCCCTGCCATCTTCCACGTCGCCAAGACAGCCTGCTGCCACCGCTCAGGAAGATCTGCCTCCAGCAGGAGTGAAAGACCGCAGGCGAGAGTGCCCTGCAAAGACTGAGCTGTGTCTCAGCGCCTTTGTAGTCGCAGCCTTTGGAGAGAGCTGGAAATCCAGATTTCTAGAACATTCTGCCATCCAGACAGGCACACACAACTCCTGCGTGTGTTCCTATTTTAGACGTCTGCTCCACACAGGGATCACGTTAACCAAGACCGAGTGCCAAGAATAGACCCTTTGTGTTTACAAACTTTTATCTGACTACTGGGAAACAGCACTTCCATATCCAACTGTTGCGACAATTAGGGCAAGGGAGATGATAATCATGGACTTTAACTATCAATCCCTTGAAAAGAGCAAAGAATTCACTCTAGCATCTTCATGCATGGATGTGGCAATCCCTCGTACCGCAGCCTGCAATGAGCCGCTCTGTGCATTTGGGGAAAGATTGATAGGCTGCCCTTGATCGGGTTTGTTAAGGCAAGGCAGCTCCGGAGCCGAACGTGTATTTTAAGAGGAATTCACATTTGTATCCTTTATTGTTATATTTGCAGCGAATCCACAGCTCGTAACAGGCTCTGCCCTGCAGCTATGAAAGAGTAAGTTCCCCTTATTGGAGAGAGAGCAGTGTTCTGTGAAAGGCTGAGGTGGGGTAGGCGAGATGAATGGTGCTTAAAAGCACTGCTCGCGGTGCTGTCATTTAGAACTGCAACTCTGAGGCTCTAAACGGGAGTGAAAGGCAGGGTAAACGAGTCCTTTTTAAAACTGGTGAAATTTCAAACTGCCTAAAATAACAGGTCTCCTTCATTGATAACTTCATTGAATGAGTAAGCAGATAACTCACTGAGCAGGGGCTGCTTTCGCATAGGAAGAGAAAGTTCTTAAGGTGAGAGTTTTTCCTTGGCTGGCCAGTGTCAGGGGGGCTGGATTCTTCTCCCCGTCCCACACTGATGCATCTCCTGAGCTGGCGGAAAACTACTGTTCTCTGGACACCCGAGGTACCCATCAAAGATTTCCTGTTGTACATCACCAAAACTTAATTTTATAATTGTCTGACTGATGCCACCAGGCACATGTGCTAAGCTGGTGTGCCTTCTAGACATATAAAAGGCTACTGCAATACCATTAAATATCAGCAGTGTGCCACGCAGTGCTTTGAGTTTATAAGGGTGAGAGGTCACTGTGCAGGAAAATGGAACGGTATATTGCTGTGAGACAGGCACCAAGACCTCACTCCCATACTCAGTTATAATTCATGACAGTACTGGTGGGAAGCCCTTATCCCTCCGTGGAGTTAATGCGTCTCCACTGAAGCTTGCTGAGAGCACCCTGCGCCCCCCCCACCACCACCATCTGTGCACCGCTTCCCAGCAGCTCCTCTCTGTGTCTCTCTCTCTTGTTTTTCTCCTGAGATCTCTTGGTGTTAATATTGTGTGACTGCTTTTAATTTGTCAAGGTGGTTCTCCAAACCAAACCAGGGTTGTCCTTTGGCTGGGGGAAGAGATATGCTAGGAACGCATTACCACGTCATTTAATGTCTCGATTTGAAAGTATCAATAAGAAAATAGAGAAGCAGCGATTGCCATAAACCCATTGATGAAGCTGAGAGCCCAGGTGCGATGCCAGTCACCAGTTAGTAAAAGGTGCCCACGGCCCAAGCCATGGGAGGCCAGGAATGCAACACAAAGCGTATATACATATCCAGGTTCACCCTGTTCCAGAGCTGAGTTCAGTATCCATAGTGAGACCGTGGTCCTGACAAATGTCTGTCTGCTCTGTCCAGTGACCCGGGCCAGCCATCAGGATGAGCGCCATCCCAGGTCCCACACATGGCCTCATCTGCGATACTGTGCCACCCACTCAGGCCCCGGAACTCACTGCTTGGGCTGCGCAGAACTCCACTGAAAACAGCTGGGGTGGAGGAGCTGCAGCAGAAGGAACAGAGATGGCCACACTCACTGGGCATGTGTCCCTCCCTCCTCCCCAGCTGCCTCACCCCTGCCAGGGTGCCCAGAAGGTGATGGGACAAGCAGAAGATATGTGTTAAAACGTGGGCTGAAAGTGTGCTTTGTCTTTCGTGGCTGACCCCAGATTAATCTGTAACATTTCCTAATATGTGCCCTTCGCACAGGCTGCTGTCAGTACCCCTTTTGAAAAGATAAATCAAATCTAGGGCCTGAAATACCAGCATAGAAATTTAAGAGATGGAATGCCATAGGGGACCTACTGTGTTATAAACTCCAGAATGGCCTTTTGATGCACAGACTCAAGCTAATTCCAAAGAGGCTTCCGAAGGACTGCAGTGCAGTGAGGGGTCACGCGGAGGCAGCGGCACCCACTCCTAACGCAACCTGGTGTGTAATTGGCTCTCCACCCGTCCCCATGTCTGGGCGGTATTAGTCACGTCACCTCCCTCGTTCTCCCAAGGAAAAGTAGGGCAGGAATGACTGCACTCACTGTCCAGGTTTTCTTGGGTGAAAGATCACTTTGAGATGACACAGCTGAGTAGTCAGCCTGAAATCCTGGTTGGTATTTTATTAATTTTGCACCAAGATAAATCCTGAAATTCTGACAAACTCCATGACAGGTGAAATTCCTTCTTGCAGAATCTTCTCAGCAAGAGGCTGCTCATTTCGTTCTGTTCCGAGGCAGGCAACAGGAGGGCAGCTTTATAATCAGCCCTCAAAGGACCCCCAGCCGCCCCGGAGTCTCGGGCTGATTGAATAACTCCTGGGCCTCTTCCCCTAGGCCTCCATCAGCGGGGGTCCTGTGGAAAGCAATCTCCCGCAGACTGGCACTGAAGTGAGCTTTAAACCACCATTTTCTGCTCTCCAGAGGAGCCTGGAGTACTAAAAGATAGATGGACTGCAGATATTTTATGAGAAACTGTCAGAAGAAGAGCAGAGTAAATGTTTTTTTCTTCTTCTTCTTTGAGTCACACACTACATCACTGTTGAATTTCTCCCAGCATCATTTTACATTTAAAGTAAGAAATTAATTGGTTGCTAACCTTTAATCCCCCCTCCCTCTTCTTCGTTGTCTTCCTCCGTTTTGGGTTTTGTTTTTTTTTTTTGTCTTAAATATTCACACAGAGGCCCTTTGCTTAACCACAGTTGCAGAAAATCAGTACCATTTGCGATGAAATATTTATAATGACAGAATGAAAAATTGGATTCATTTTCTGGACTGTAGCCGAACAGTCTGCAACTTTGCGCGGCATTGTTTAGCATCTCGCATGCCTCCCTTTCGTTGGAGTCATTTTTGAAAACATACCACATGGGCGCTTACCTCTGCGTTGGAGGGACGCCTACCAAAACACAGAGCCTGGTTCCATCCCACAGAAAAAAATAGAGGGGAAAAGAGCATATTTGTGCTTGTGCTGTTCTGTGGGGGGCAGGCGGATACGGCCCGTAAAAGGGTAGAGAGGATGTGAACTCAGACAGAGGAAGAGCTGGGAGAAGTTTACAACGGCTGCAGGAGGCAGTGGGGCCCGCACTGTGGAGCGATCTGCATGCCACGGGTTCTTGGGGAAGATTTATAGGTAGATGGAAGGCAGAAAGGAGGCGTGCAAATATATGTTAGATGTCATCATGCGCCCTTCGTTTTTCCCTTTAGTGTTTCCTGCGTAAGCCTTCCTTTCCATGTGACCTTCGTGTTCAGAGCTGCTTTCCTTCTAATGGGCTTGATTATTGCATTTTTTAAGAGATGAGAGACAAAGGGTTTTGCTAGGACAGCCCAACGTTGTGTTTGAAACAAGTCTCTTTCGTAAGTACAGAAGACACAGTGCATTCTTTCTCATTACCAGACTGGATTTGATCTGTAGCAAGGTGCTTAGCAAGTAAATATTGGTCCATGAAACAAGTTTCCAGCTACCACTTCAAAAGCAAAAGTGCCTGCCTGTTTCTTCTCCCTCCACGAAAGTCCGTATCTAGGGATTCTGCCACCTAAGAGGGTACAAGCAGGCTCCTACTCCAGGCCTCTGTGTTAACCTTCTATATACCCCCTTCTGGAAAACTGGGCTCAGTTAAGTTTGGTGGTGTTTTACATGGGGGGTTTTTCAGGAGTGAAAACAGTTTCTAGTAGATTCAATCATGAATAAAATAATCTTCAATTGAGATCTTCAAGGTTTCATTCACTGAATCTACATCTTGCATTGCCAGCTCCATAAGATCAATAAACCATTTTTATTGTGTAATAAAGACTGCCTATAATTTAATTAGCTCCTTCACTCTTTCTGATTAGCCCTATTTTATGCATGGAGAGGAAAAAGAATACAAACTTACCTTTACCAATCTATTATATTCCTTGGATATTAAAAAGCTTTCTGCACTATAAGATGACTGTGTAAGGATAATACAGACTCCATTCCAATGCTTGTTTATCCTAGGAGTGTCACGACTCACAGCATCTTGCATTTTGACTTTAATATTCACATCTGTTGTGTCAGTCTATCCTTCAGCTTGAAACTCTACCACAGCTCTATCTTCTGACCAGCAGCAAGAATCCCACTGCAAAGTTACAAAAGAGAACTGGATGAAGTCTTTAAAACTTTGGGGCACAGACCTTTGACTTCCCCTAGAAACGTTTCCTCTAACCCCATCCATGGGTTACCATTATTCAGGGTTTTTGAATACTTACTCTATTCTCTTTGAAACAGAATTCAGCACAAATTGGTAAGACCCCTGAATGGAAAGGGGCACTCTTTATCAAGATCCCTCAGGACCACACTGGGTAGCCCAACCTGTGTGTGAGTCCGAGTTTATCAGAAGCTTGGCATTTTCACACAGGCTTCTCAATATGCCTTTTCATTGCATGTCCTCCCTAAAAGATGATTTTGAGAAATTCACCGACTGTTCAGCATGAAATGATATGTGTTCTGACACAAACTGTCTTGTAGCGTAGGCATCTAGCCTGAAGTTATTTGACGGTAGCACTTCCACAATTCTCTGATTCAGGGGAGAAAAAAGAAGCTTCCTCAAGCATGTGTGTTTTAGGATCTGCCAGTAACTTTGCTCTGGCGTGAATTCAGCAGATTGTTTCTACTTAACCTGTATTATTGCTTGCTTTCTTGAAAGCCAAGGTTAAGAGGGACGGTTTTTTACATTAGTTTTTCAACAGCTTAGGTGAGTCTGAAATATATACCGGAGTAAATGGGAACTGTAATAGTGGAGTGTTCCGAACCGATCTCTGCAGCCAGGAAAGGAACGTTGAATAGCATTCATTTATGTGCTGCCAGATGTATTTCTGCATGTGACACGGCCTGCCCAACTCCTTTGAATGGTTTTCTGTGTTATTAAGCAGACTCGCAAAAGCAACAGGCCTCCTGACAGAAGTAAAGAGCCCTGTGACACAGGTCCTTGGTGAAGGAAAGTTGCACTGCCAACCATGTTGTCGGAAAGAGACCCGCCACAATGCAGACTTTATTTTAATATCTGCACTAACGACTCTCTGGGAATGTTTCTCTTCCTCTTGTCCAGCTCCTTCTGTGTTGTGGCTGGGTTGCATTTGTGTTTGAAGTGCCAGGCGGTTTAATGAAGTTATTCTTTTATAAATTTTGCAACACGGAAGCAAGCATGAGGGCTTTAAATTAGAATAAGTGCCACTTCTGTGTGGCAGGTTCCTTTGAGGACTGATTAGAATGAGGCCTCCCGTTGCCCGGTCCTTTCTGCAAGGCAGCGTTGCCGTGCGTACTTGTTTACCGTGCACCTTTGAATTTACATGAGTGTGCACGGGGCCTGCTGCCTGGCCCTCTGCTAGTCAACACTGTCTTGTTGCCAGGATCGTGTTAAATACTTCATTTTAAAGAGTTATTTTTTTAATTATATTGCTTTATTGTAATGAATTCAAATTAACTTGGAGTAGCAAATTGTATAAGGACGTGGAGGTTATAGATGACTCTCTCCATAGCTACAGCACATTTTTGTATGGGGGAAAGAAAGAGCCGTGGCTTCAGTAGCGTAGGGTGCTATGTGGAGCAAGGAACCTGTTCCCTCGAGGACCTAGAAGCAAAGCAGAAAAAGTGCCCAGGAAGTGGAGGGGGAAATGGGAGGCCCCTGTGTGGCTTTCTGAAATAAGCAGGTCTTCCTGGGGGAGCAGAGGGTGGGGACAGCTCTGCCATTTTGAGCCCTTAAGCACTGTAAGAGGAAATGGTGGACAAGAGAAAATGCAAACGTATCTTAAGATAAGCTTCAAGCCAGATGTGGCGGCACATGCCTGTAATCCCAGCACTCAGGATGGTGATGCAGGAGTATCACTGTAAGCTCAAGGCCAGCATGGGCTACATAGCAAGACCCTGTCTCCAAAAAAAAAAAAAAGATGCGAGCTTCAATCAAGAATAAGCAACATTCTCTATCAGTCCTAATTTTTTCCTTTCCATTTTTTTTTTTTTCAGTACTAAGAATTGAACCCAGGGCTTCACATGTCAGGCAAGCATTCTGCCACTGAGATATATCCCCAGCCCTTTTTATATTTTTTATTTTGGGAGATGGTATTGATAAATTTCCCAGGCTGGTCTTGAACCTCCTGCCTCAGCCTTCCTAGTAACTTGAACTACTTACTGACATGTGCCACCACACTCAGCTTCTTGGTTCCTTCTCTCAGTGCCTATGTGAATTTGCTGGTAAACAGGGATGTTTGCACAGGGCAGGAAAGGATAGAGACGGTTCAAGAAAAGAGACTTGAAACTGTCTATCATACACAAAAACATAGAGGGAAGCAAACAAGTAAGGGAAAAGCGTGAGTGTGAAGTTTTCTCTACACACTTTGAAGCAGGATTTTTTATTTAAAGTAGGAGACACACAAAATCAAACTATGAAAGATTTACATTTTAAAAGGACTTTCTTGATTTTAAAATAAGGGATTTTGGGAGTCCTGCAAATTCCATTTTCCAGTCTGGAATGTTCCAGAAGGACAGAAAAATGGGAAGCAAACACTAGGGACTGCACCTGCAGAATCCATTCACCTATGTAGCTCAGTTCTGCTCTGCACAGCACACCCATTTGCTTAGGTGCGGAACACACGTGACCATGTGCGTGCCCACACACGCACACACACACACACAGGACATGGCTCGTACTTCGTTTCAGAAAGTCACTGTGTGAATCAGTGTGTTAACCTTAGACAGCTTTATTTTTTTGTATATGTATTAAAGCAAATACTCTAGAAGACAAGCATTTGGTTGTTTATGGTAGGGAAAGATATTTTCTGTTATTCTTAATGATGTATAATATGACTTACTATTCATCTGAGTTTGCCTCCTGCAAAGTGTAGCAATGTTTTTAATAAGAGAAATAATATACTGCAAGGAAGTTGCACTTCTTTTGCCTTTCGCCCAAGTTCAGTAAACTATTTTTCATAATTATTGGAATTCAGTTGTAAGGAATCCTGTTCCTATCAAGTGGAAAAGCAGCCATGGCTCCTTCCTTTCCCCACAAAGGTTACCCTGTGCATATAAATTACAGTGCCCTGTGCTTCTCCCATTCTAATCAGATGACCTTTTGAATCTGATGGACCAGAGTTTAAATCCTAAGCCTGCCAGTCAGTTTTTAAATCAGTGTCCTGCTCCAACATCCTGTGGTCCCTAACTAAATTTCAATGGATTTCAAACACAGGAGCATGGTCAGTAATGCAAGTGGAATCTTGCAGCTGGGGGCAAAACACCCCAACTTGATTGCAGTCTCTCAAGCCAGGCAGTGTGACCATGGTTCATTTTGATAACAAAATCTTTTCAAAAACACATTCCAGTATTCAAAATCTAAGAGAAAAGGAAAGAGCAGGAAATTTTCTAAGAGGACGTTTCTGAGCAATTATCAATTTAAAGTTCCATTATCTGCCACTGCTTACTGCACCCAGCTGTTAAATATTTAGCAGAAGTTTGTTTAACAGCATTGGACTGGGAAAGAGAAGCCTGAATGTGGCTTCAGCATCAAGAGCCAGTGATGTGCACCCAAGACCCCAGCCGCGAGGAAATTTGTATTCATCCAAGATGAACACATTGCAGCGTCAGGCAAGCCTCCTCTTTTTCTTCCTTCCACAGATTTATTTATCTTTAAGGTATCTAAAATTAGAGCACGAAGAAGGCACGCCGTTCACGGATGTAAAATTGGAAGGAGGTCATTCTTAACCTTGTTTACAGATGTTCTAGTTTAGAAAGCACCAGTGTGATAAATTAAACATTACAGGGGGAAAAAAAAAATGAAAGCTTCACAACAACTGGCACACGGACACATCTGTCTGGGAGGCACTGACTTAATCCCTGAATATCTTATTAGACGGTATCACCTATGAAAGCCTTCTGTCCCACAGCAAGCTGGGATCCGCAAATTCCAGAATGGGAGCAGGATCCTTATGCCCCGGCCCCTCTCAGTTTGCTTTCTTTGCTGGCTTTCTATAGTTTGATTTAAATTTATCGTTGACTCCTTGCAGGTAAACAGGTACTTCAGTTTATTATTGTCTTTAAGAAATCAACTCTGTACTTTTTAATACATCCCTCAGTAACTGTTTTGCTTTTTTGTTTGTTTAACTTGTTCTTCCAATTGGCTTTTTTTTTTTTTTCTTTTTTGACTCTCAGTGTTGTAGTACACACTGTTGTCATCCAAAAAGGGAAATTTTTGAGCCTGTGCAGTATGCAAAGTAGATAGGGGTCAGCTAACAACTAAAATGTTCCTGCTGTTTTTAAATTCTTCATAGAAAAGGGAGCTGTTACTATGCTAACATTTCCCATACATGACCTAATTGTGCAATTTGTCCTTTTTAAAGAGTGGATCAAGTGGCTTGTTTTATTACTCTACGATATTGGATTGTTAAAATACTAGGAATTGTTCTACATTCACAACTTGGAAGCTGCATTATTTAAGCAACTAGTCTTTCCTCAGACTTCTGAAGACAAATCTTAGCTAATTAGCTGGGTATTCTTGCTATATTGTAAATCCATCATGGGCTTTTCTGGGACTCTCAGCTTCCCTCCTGTTCTTTTCTCTATTCACTCCCTTCTTCCCTCTCCTCGCCAGGCCAGTGCAACTCCCCTGAAACACAGACAGTGGAGGGCACTTGCTCTGTGTCCTGCAGAACTCTGTCTCTCCTGGTAAATGGTGTGGTCCATGCAGTGAGTATCCTTTATCCCTGCAGCTGGCCCAGCCCAGCCCTGGGACTGGAATACACTGTGCATGAACTCCTTCATACCTGAAGTCAGTTCAGCTGCTGGACTAGCCAGAAGACCATGAAAGTGAATTTAAACTCTGGGACTTCATGCCCTTGTCTCCAAAATGAGTTACTGCACCAGATCCTGCTAGCTCTGGCTTCCCCCAGCTTGGAGTCGGTGTCTATACTGCTCTAGTATTTACAGGTACAGGTACCCCTGCCATGGAACCTAGAGCAGCAAACTGAGTGTAGTGGCTCTATCATTCTTTCAAGGCAGGTATTTGTTTCTAAGACCTTTAATACTCATTTCTAGAGTTAATATTTGATTCCTTTTATATATTATTAAATTCCAAATATTTCTAAGACTGCATTGGTTAACCACCACTCAAATACACTCTCTTCATTCACTGCTGGTATGTGGAAGGGCTAAACTGTTCAGTGAGTGAGCATTTCTGGAAAGACTTGGTTCCTCATACAATTCTGTTTAGTATATATCTCAAAAACTCTTTTCCAAAACCTGGACAATTGCCCACTTGCCATGTAATACAGTCCCTGTGGCACATATGTGTCACTTTGCAGTGCTTTTATTTTGTTTTCGTAGTGGGGGAGATGCCTCATAGACTAAAGATCAAGTAGCATATTCAAGCATGGTATGGCAAGCTCCATGTGTTTTCAATACAAAGAAAATTCAAAACAATCATATGTCTTGCTTATTCCTGTCTGTTCCTGAACCTGATCTCTAAGTTAATATTCCGTAAACCTGTCAGTGACAAGACAGGTCCATAATGACACTGCCTAGTTATAGTACTCAACTCAGTGTACTCTGCAGACTTACATTTCTCCTACCTCTTAGAACTCTTCTTCCCACTGAAACTTCAAATTCCTCAAGCATAGAACTTTCCAGTCTCTCTTATAGTCATGCACAAATGTTTTCCGAACAGTAAAGGTCAGTGGTCCCCAACAGAGAGTAACTTTTTTTTCCCACCAGGGCATATGTGGCAATACCTGGGGACATTTCTGATCATCACAACTGTGTAGGTATTACTAGCGTGTTGTTGATGCAGGACAGGGAGGCTGCTACAAATCCTACAATGCACAGAACAGCCTTCCAGAATCATGAATTGTCCAACACCAAATGATACTAGTGCTGTGATTAGGAAATGTCCCAAACTGTCCCAAATGTCCCCAAATGCCAGTAGTGGTGAGATTGGGAAATGTACTAGAAGGCAAGGCCTACTGAATTTCTTGAATCTATTTCATTTTGAACTCTCTAAAACCCAGCCTGTAAGTGGCATGTGTTTGGTGTAGTGACTTTATTTGATTGTCTTGTGGGTTATTTTGGATAAACTAGAATAACCTTAGATTGTGCCTACATCAGCATGGCTTCTGAACATAAACTCATGGACACAGCAGTGTCCACACACCGCAGGGTTATACCAGATCCTACTTTCTGTGCTCAACATAAATATCCCAAGGACAACAGCAAAAAATTGTCCTTTGGTAAGATTTATTAGAATATGCAATCATGTCCTATGGGAGGTATGATGGGAGCTTCATTACCAGAAGCGTTTAGTACTGTCCCAGAGTCTAAACTTTGTAAAACAATTCAATTCTCTTTCTGCAAGGGGACAAGCTTAACCTAATTATCCTTTTCTGTCCTTAATAGCTTATGTTTTTCTGATCACTTCTAACGATGCCATTTCACCTTTTGCTTTAATATAGCTTAGTGCCACTCAGAAAATACTTTGAGATGTCAGCCCAAACCCATGTGAACTGTTAAATGTCAAAAGAAAAAGCTTCAGTGTCTCTGTAAGTTCATGGTGATGACATTACCCTATGAAAAAAATAGAGGGAAATCCTGTCAGCACAAACATGATCATAAATGCAACATTCGAGGCATTAAAGAGAGGGGCAAAAGCATGTCATGACAGACAGTTTCAGAAACGCCACTACCATGTCATAATAAAAGAGTTGAACCTCATTCTAATAAATTCTTCAAGTGCAGAAATTATGACTCATGTTTCTTGGGTATGAGAAACCCATTATGTGTATATTTTTTCTTTCTTTTTCTTTTTTGTTTGGGCAGTAATATATATTTATCTTTTAAAGAATATCCATTAACCTATATCTCACCAAATGTGCATGTCTATATATATATATATATATATATATCCTTGATGTTTACCAAACAAGGCCTACAAAAACATAACCCTGGGTTTCCTCAGCAAGGAAGGGTATTGTTTATTAAGCTAGTAAATTCCCAAAGTCTATATAATTACAAAAGGACTCATAATTTTCAGCTAATTGGAAGTAAATTGCTATACCTCTTGAATTACCATTGAGACTGTTCTAGAATTTATACTGAAGACCCAGATAACATACTGCTGCATTTAAGCTCAACCCTTCCATCTTGGAGTTTCTACTGCCCACAGCAATACCTTTCCTGGCCAAAGAAACCCAGGGTCATTGTGTCTCTATAGACCTTGCTTGATGAGCATCAGGGGTATATATGTAAACATGCGCATTTGAGGAGATACAGTTTAACAGATATTCTTTAAAAGACAAATGTATATTATCGTCCCAGAGTGCTTTGAGGATCAAAAATAGAAAAAGCATACACTTAATGGGTTTCTCATACCCAAGAAATCTGACTCATAATTTTGGCATTTGCAGAATTTATCAGAATGAGGTTCAACTTGTGTACTTACCTACATCACCATCTCATTGGCCTTAATAAGATACTTAAGTGGCCACCTTTTGCCTTTGTGGCTATCTTGTCTCTAACATGTGGGGGAAATAACCTAGAATCTTGTCATCATTAGCTGCCCACACAGTTAGAACTATTTTACTAGCAGAAGAAGTTGGGAATGAAAAAGACAGAGAGTAGAAATGTAAAAATCTTGATTAGAAAGTATAATTTAATAGAACATGTATTGAACCAAATGTATTGATTAATGTAGAAGATATAGTACTTATATTGATTCAAACCAGAGATTTAGTACTAAAAGCTCTAAGCCAAAAAGCTGTTGCAGATTGCTACAAAAGTCAGTTTAATGCCGTCCTTGAGAATGCCTTCACAAAGAAATTCTTCTAATGTTTGAGGACTAGGTAGAATGCGGTATATGTCAGTCTGATCCCGGAGGGTTTTATTTTGTACTCTAATAGCTGTTACGAGCCTACATTATATCCAAGGAGTAATTTTCCTTAGGGGTGCCCGGCTCGCTTTGTGTCAATATTCTAGCATTTTAAGTCACGTACAGTATATGCTTCTGGGAACAGGGAAGGAGCCAGCCAGACTCATAATGGTCTGCATTCATTAATAAAGGCAGCAGCTTCTGTCCCTCCATTGCCCACTACAGGGATGCCTCTTTGGCCTTCAGGGACCCGTACAGACACATTTAAAGAAAGCTTTATTTTGAGTGGGCAAGAGATGAAATGTACGACTCGCAGGCATTTCCTAAGTCAGCTATATGCCCGAGCACAGGGTGACCTTAAGGGGTCAAAGAAGAATGCAGGTCAAAAGACTTATTATCCAGCCTGTTGGAAACCAATTGCTTTTGTTTAAAAAAAAAAATAAAAAAGCAGTAGTGCTTAAAGGCAGATGGTAATATAGAACTCTGTTTGCAGCCTGTAAACCACCCAACTGTCTGTGAACTGGAATATAGTTCTTGAAAAATAAGAGCATACTGATTATCCTCAGTGTTTACAGATAAAGGTCCAACTCGAGTGATAAAAGGAAGGGTAATATAATTAGTTAATCAGTGATGATTGATTACGGATGTTTGTGTTCTTCAACTAAAGAAAAAGCAACATACTGCCACAGTGCTGTCACCATCTGTTGAAAAGATCAGCCACATTTAGTCTTTATATTTCTTTATTTCTTCTCGCCTTGCATTGTTTCTAAACCACAATTGCCTGCTATTTCATCTGGTTGGAAAACTTCTCATTTAAATTGAATATAACCACAGTTTAAATTCGAGATTCTAATGGCACAGTGAATTAGTGGAAAGCTTGTTATTTATTTATTTTTCATTCCTTTTTTAGGAAAAAAAAAAAGCATGCTGGCTCTCTTTTCTAGCTTTCAAAGCTTGTCAGAATCTGTTTGAAACAAAAGGCTATAAATAGACAAGTCATGGTAAAAATGATTAACATCTCTAAATCAACAGATTTCACAAAACTCCCATTCAAAAGCTGTTTTTATTTTTATTACCACAGCCACTTAACATTTCGTTGATGCCAACAGTGGGTTGCAAAGCACAGACAGACGTGATCTCTGCCAAAGAATTGGAAAAGTTAGGGCAATCTGCAGACACAGATTTTGGGGTTGGAAATTGAATTTTTCAATCCTGGGAAGGTAGATAGCCCCCAGCTCTGCCCCAGGCTTTCTCCCAAAGTTAACTTCATCGAAGTTATTTTCATGGCCTCCAAAGATCCAAAACTGCATCACCTCTAAAGGTGCAAAAATTCAAACTCACATCAAGACTGCAGGAAACTAAGGTCTTACCAAGATGGCACAGTGAACCATTTCGGATGATCCTGGGTTTTTATTTTTATTTAAAAAATATTTTTCTTGGATTGCATTTAAATAGGATTAAACCATTTGGCTAGCAACTGTGGTCAGCCCTCAGAAAGAAGGAGGCTGAATTAATCATTTGTTGGAGTGCCAAGCCCAAAATGAGAATTCCAGTCTTGTAAAATGGAAGGCATCTCATATTTTAAAAGAAATGCATGGTGCTAGAAGAGAATTTTTAAGACCCTCATCTGTTTTTTAGCTTTCTAAGCTTAATTTCACATTTACAGATGAAAAAAAAAAATGAGAGCACATTCCTTCCAAATGGGGCCCTTTACAGTAAAGAAAGTGTTTTTGAAAACTCGCTATTTTAAGGTATGTACCTAGACAGAGCATCTTTTAGGCTTTAAGGTAGATTGTGGATTTGGTTTTTTTTAAGCGCAAACCCCCCTCGTGTAAAACAACTGTTCATAACTGGGATTAATGGTTTGTAATTTTCAGTTACTTAGACATGGGGTCTCCAGGAGATGGCTTTTTGCAGAGTAGAATATGGCTCTCTGTGGGATTACCGAAGTTTTCTTCTCTCCCACTTCCTTTGCTGTCATCACCCCCCATCTCTTCCGATGTTGCACTGATGTTCTCCTCGATTATGTAAAACGCTTTCCCTTCATTGGAACAGATATTTTTTCTCATAACCTGTCATTGCATTAAAGTACTTTGGGGACTGTGAATTGCTGTGTAAAATTGGTGAGATTACCCACTGCTTTGTTCTAGTGGAGTGGTTTCCTCCAGACCTAAAGAGCTAAAACTCCTGCAACAGGCAGAGCTTTTGCTGAAGCTTGGACGGCAGGCTTTCCACTTTCTGCTCCTGTGTGTTTGTGTCCTCGGGGGTCTCTGGACTGGCTCTGTGGTATGGCCAGTGGCCAGGGCCAGAGCAAGCTATGCCTCGAGGCCAACTTTCTCTTTTTGCTCAGAGCTTCTGTTGTCTACCTTTTATCTTTCCACTTGCATCTTGGCTCCCTTTCCAAAGAAGTGGCACCTGTGCTTTTAAAAACACAAAAATCACCGAGTGTTCTCGTGAGCAACTTATTGTTTCTCTTCTGGGAGGATCTCTGGTCCCCTCCAAAGACTGACTTCACGTCGGTTCTCTCCAACACCAATCCCACCAGGTCAACCCTGTGGCTCGGCTATGCCCTCCTTTGCTTCAGAACATGAAATCAGACCATTTGTATTTTCAGTGGGCTTGGAATGAGGCAAGGGGGAGGAGAGCAGCAAATCCCAGGAACCCTCAAAGGTGATGAGGACAGCCCTTGAGGATGCATCAGAGTCATCTAGATTTCCTTGCACCAACACAAGTACTGCCATTCCCCCAAGAACCTCTGGGAATTACTGGTGGACAGCCTTCCCACCCTGGAATTCCTGGTGGACAGCCAGGTCTCCAGAGACCCTGCCACGGCCCTCAGAGTGCCAAAAAAGAATAAGGTGTGGGGGAGAAAGGGATCTCAGTGCCATGCAGGCATTTCCCCGCCAAGAAGACTTTGTGCCTTTATCATTTTTCATGCCACATTTTGCATTTTGAGGTTACTTATTTCAGGGCTCTTTTCTTTTTGTATAAACTAGTGAATCACAAGCTCTGCTCTTGTCCTTCTTGCAAAAGATTTATATTCTTATCGCTTACATGCAAAGCTTAAGTCCTTTATAAAAGTGGCTTCAATCCATTTCAGTAAGTGACATTTATGTATTTGTTCATTTCTTTGTATTTATGAAGATACTAGTATGGCTTTGGTTTAGGAGGAAAGTATCCAAGATACGACTATGGCCAACCATTATGGACAACTGCAGTTTGTTCTGCAGTATCTCAATATAGACACATATAAAATCACTGGGAAGATTGCAGTGTATCTTCCTTTATTAATCCCTTCCGTCCTTTTGAATATGGAGTGTCCATTGTAAGCATTATTTTAAAATAAGGTGATTAATACACACACATACTGTTGTTAAAAATTGTAAGAATGGGCTTTATCCACTTTAAAAGACTTCAAGATAAAAAGGATAATGTTAAATTGTTTTCTTTTTTACATTGATTATAGTAAAACAAAAAGTCATACATCATCCTGTCATTGTGCTATCATTTAGGTAATCAGTGTCATAGCATCTTATATTTCTTTTTTGGAATTTTTGGATTCTTTTTAAACTTTTTAAATAAGAGTACACTTGACTTTGTGAAAGCAAAATGTCTGAGATACTTGGTATTTGAATACTTGAACTTTTTTTGTTGTTTATAAATCTCTTTGGCCATAAGCAGGTTGATTTTTAAGGAAACAGAAAAGCGTTTTTTTCTCATTAGTATTTCAAGTATGCCTTCTGAAAACTACATTTCAGATATTTAAAATCAATGCCCAAATAAAAACGTTGGCATAAAGATAGTTTACTCCTGAATGCACTTTGAGGCTACTACTACCAAGGAGAGAAGCAACTCTTTCGCTGAGCTAATCAAAGCAGGCTATGTTTTAAATGAGGGAGAATGAAATAAAGTTCCCCTCATCAGTAATGATGCTTCTCCTCACTTCCTTCTTTTTCTTTTTGGCTTCTGCCCCACAGAGGGTCATGGCAGGGTCCCCGCAACGCTGTCTGCCCGCCATTGCCCACAGTTCTCACAGTGGGGTGGAGAGCAGATTGCTGTTACCAATCTCCTTCACAGTGAGCTATGCCTAAAATAAACGACGGAAGAGCTGCACATGCCTCCCAGCCCCCTCACTAGTGCAGCAGCCCCAGGTGGGCAAGCTTCAGCTGCCACACCTCAGCTCACCAGCCTGTGTCCCCTGAGCAGGCCATTGGCTGTCTGAAGTCAGGGATGACATCATAGCAAGGATTGCATGGCTCCTCTCCACCTACAAAACCAGGTCTGACTCCTTAGCAAGGTTTCTAAGCCCATTATCATCTCGCTCTTAATTGTGCTCCATCTTGAATTTTCAGAGTGTCTTGATTCAGGACACTCTTAGGAGACGTCCACCAATCTGAACAAGTTGTGCATCCTCATATATACACGCATGCCCACACCTCACTACATTGCCATTACCCACACAGGTCCTTCAGCTGCAGTGTCTTCCCTGTGGCCCCACTCAGGTTTCTGGCTTTGGTGACAGTGTCATTGTGCTGCCACTACAGCAAAGGCATCCCCCACAGCTCTGCAGGGCGAGAGGCAGCCTGGGCATCTCTGTCTTCCTTTCTAACACACTCTTCACCATGTTGCTTGACCATCAGGTATCGGGGACCTGGCCAAGATGCCCAATTGCCTGTATGAGTGGTGAAGCAAAGGATCAAATAAGAAACAGAAAAATTTAGTAATGCATGATGAGGGCCTGGGAGCTCAATGCCTCAAGACAGGCAAAGACCCAGATACTCCAAAGCAGCCACTATTTTTGGGGCGTGTACAATGCAATGGGTGTATACAACACAATGGGTGATAGGAGGGGCTAGCGGAAGATTCCAGGTCTGCAGAAGATTCAGAGGTCAGTGACACTGAGGCAATGAATGAATAATCCTGGAATGACTCAAGACGGGGGAGATGATCTTATGCTAAGAAGGATCTTACCCTGGAGTGTTCTTTTTCATTTTAATAGTCTTAATTTCGTCTTAGTGGGTGGGGGAAGATGGCTTATCCCAAGAGTTAATAGGAAGTCTCAAAAGGGTGACACCATAATCCCAAGCCTCCATTTATCCCTTAGGGAAGTATACAAAATTGGCCATTGTGAATCTGTGGTCCTCAATGATCAGGGGCCCACATGACTTTCTTTTAAGGCCGGAAGACAGGGACCATGCTGCTGTCTCTTCAGTAGCCTTTGCTCATCACTGCCACACAGCTGGCCAGATCCTTACTGAGCACTGGACGCTGTAAGCTGAGCTGGGTAATGAGACACGTGTCCTGCAGATGATTCAGAAGGGGTGAACACCTGAAGGAACACCAGGATTAATGACTTAGACCTAGACCAAGAACCAGGCCGCTGAGTAGCCACAAGACAGGATATGAAATGAGTGAGTGCAGCGTAAGCACACATAGGGCAGTAGGACATCAGAGAAGGCAGAGATGAGTTTTCAGTCAGATGAGCGTGGAAGCCATGGGATTTCGAGGTTGGCCCCAATGTTCTGAGCTGACAGTGTGAAGGGAGCACAGACAAACATGCACAGTAGGAGAAGTCAAGCAGGCTGGGTGGGATCAGGCTGCCTCCAGGCTCAGACTCCAGAGGAATGCCCCATGCCATTTTCCATGCAGGACATGACTTTCCCACAGGCCTGGCTGTGTCTGCAGCCTGCTTACCTGCTTTGCATCTGCTGGGCTGGATGTAGGTCCTGAGTTGCCCAGGCATTCTAGTCCCATCTCATACTTTGGAAAGAGGGTGCTCACTCCAACAGATTCCCGCTAGTGGAGACAGGAAGGGGAGTATCAAAGTACAATAGAAGTGTGTCCGCAGAGGACCATAGCATCCAAAGTCAGGAGCGGCATTGCAGACAGCTATGACCTGCTCCTGAGCCGTGGGGCTGCCACAGCCCCCAGCCCACCCTTAGCAGAGAGGCTGGGGATGTTTCCTGCCCCCTCTGCCCATCATTAGCCAAATGGCTCTGGTCTTCAGTGTCCACATCCAGGGACAGATAGACCCCACTGCCAAAATGTTCCCCATCTAAGCGGGATTGAGACCAAGGCAGGTATAATCCTTGGGAATGATGCACAGCTGAGCAAACCATTAAATGAGGGAGCCCCTGAGCCTTTGAAAATGGGTCACGATTTGATAACTAGAGATGGTTGTAGGAGAGAGGGAAGGGTGGGAAGGAATGGCAGAGGTAGGGAAAAGGAAAGGGCCACCCACATCTCGCTTCCCAGAGGCTCCTGACCCTGCCACTTCCCTGTGGCACTCGCAGGTGGCAGCTTCATTGCACCTGTACCCAAGCCCCGCTGGGGCTCAGGAGCTGCCTGTGTCCCAGCACACATGGCACCTCTCCCCCCGTGCACAGAGACGCGGTGTGCCTGTCACCGTCCGTCCATCTGCCCTGCTCTGTGTTTGCTCCAATGAAAATAAAATCACTCAAGTTTTTTTCCCTCTGTTTCTCTTTTCTTTGCAGAATCATACGATGACCCAACACAGCAGTTAGTGCAAGTACGGTCTCTCAAGGAGAATGACTTTTGTGGCACAAAAAGGGAACATGTTTTACTCTTTGCACGAAACTTTCATTGTTAATGTATATTATTCAGAAACATTGTATTGTACCATAAAACTTGTATTATCAAAACTGTTGGATGTTCATGTGTTTGAACTTTTGAGCACCAGATAGACTCCTTGTATATAAAGTGTTGCACATGTATTATGTCGTCTGATACTAAAATGGTCTTATAAAGACAAGTGGACTTGGGCCCTATTCAGACAAGATTTACAAAACAAAAAAAAAAAAAAAGAAAGGGAGCAAAATGGCTTAAGGGAAAGTATTTTCAAGGAAGACAGATTCAAAACAACTGTTACACATGGGACTATGGTTGGACTTCCTTTTATTTACACTTAAGCCTAGAATTTCTCTTTTGGTATATCAACGGTTAAAATCCAAGACTATTTTTTATTGCTGAAGATTCTTGCAAACCACGAAGAGATGTTCTCAGAACAGAACCCCACCGCTGGATAAGGCCCGTATATATATTTGTAAGCCTTGCAGTCCGACAGGTAGCATCACTATATATGCAATAGTTGTTATGTAGACTGTCAAAGAATTTTTTTTTCCTGGATACATTTGAAGCTTTGAGTGTTCAAGGTTTTCCTTAACGATTTCACACAGCCAAATTCTTGAATCAGTTGAACTAACCTGTATGTTACTGTTATTAATGTTTACTCTGCGGTCTGAACCTGGAGATTACTGGAATTGTTTTCCAAGAGGAAATAAATTCAGTTTACCATTAAGTACGAGTGTTCTTGTGTGTTTTCTTTTTCTAGTTACTCCATTATTTAAAAAAAAAATCTTAATTGCCTGCATCCTTGGATGTGAAATCTACTCTTGAGCACATCCCAAGCATAACCTCAATCATTTTTAACCTTTTCACACTGGACCAAATGCACCAGGGAGGATATTCATCATCCTGCGTGGGGAAGGGACCAGACCTGGTGTACTTCTTCTCTCGGCGACACTAACAGGGTTCTGACATCACAGATGGATGTGATGGCTGTTTTCTGCATAATTTGCAGCCCAATTCATGTCATGCTGTGCAGATCTGAACTCGAAGTAGATGGCTGCAATTTGAGAGGCAGTTTGGCTTATGTGTACTTAAGAAGCAGCATTGTTCAGAAGAGCAGGGAGTGAGCGGGTTGTTAGTTCTGGTTCTGGCGCTGCCTCCCAGTGGGGTCTTCTCCAGTCACTTCACCTCCTGGCCTCAGTTCACCCAGCCAGCGAAGGTGGCAGAACTTGGTCATCAGTTCTCACACAGGCATTGGTCAGCTCTGCCAGATAACTGTCACCACAGCCTCCCATAAACTGATGAATAAGTAGGAGCTCTAATTTCACAGCTTTTGTGTATTTTGTTAAAAGAAAACAACAGCAATGTGTTTTGAACCCTGTACACGTTTAATTAGAATTCGTGTAGACCTGATATTCATGGGCAACTTTGATCTAAATTGTACTTCAAAGAATTAGCCCACTATGAGTCTTTCAGACCCTTTTAAATTCAGAAGACCTCAAGCAGAGTTTTAAACCCTGAAACAGGCAAGAATTCTGGTATCACTTTTTTAGTGGGGAAGTCACAGCTATAGCATGGACCAATTGACTTCATTGTGACCCCTTGTCACCAGGGACCTGTCTATGAAAGACAGATCACCAGCACAAGGCACAGTTCTCGCCCCATGGTTCTCAGATGGTAGCCTGCCTGAGGGTCCCCTGGAGGACTGGGTACATCATGTGGTGCTAGACCCCAGCTCCCAGAGTTGCTGATTTGGTGGGTCTCACTACTGTGTCTTTCTAGAAGCTTCTAGGCAATGCCAGTTCCACTACTCTACCTCACTTCTAAGTGACATGGATGCATCACATGTGAACAACCAAGCGAAGTACTGGTGCATTACACTATGGACTTGGTTTCCAATATTAAAGAAAAAAAATTTGGTCAAGTTTAAGGTCATTCAGAAATAAGTACATCATCTTGATTAAAGTATGTATATTTGCCAGAATGTTTCATGTGTGTATTTAGCATTTTAATAGTAAAACCTACATCTATACATTTCACAATGGATTGCCAGCATGCTATTTAATTAAAAAGCTTTTTCACCCACTACATAAATAATGAAGTATGCTGAGAATATGCAAGTACATCCATAATTAAAATACTCGGCTATATTTAAAAAAAATTAAGATCTCTGGCTTATTCAGGATTTTGCATTTAAAATGAAATAACTACACTTGATAATGATTTTTTAAAAGCTCTAAAACTTCAAGTTATTAGCGAGTGGGTTATATTTTACTAAAAGTAAGCTGCTCTGTTACGGAAATCAGATGACAGTGGTTTGCCAGGGACAAATCCCACATTGTTTTTAACAGCATTGCCTCTTGGAGATTTCTGGAAAACATCAGGAGTTAGAAATCCTAGGAAGCAAGAGAGGCAGAGCTTACCATCCAGAGAGGCCCGCACAACTGGCCATTGGGCTGTTTCAACACGGCAGGGTTCAGCCTCCTCCCGACGAAACTAGAAGACCAGAGTGGAGACATCACTTGCTCTTTGTTGTGAGTTGATCTGCCCGTGACCACGAGGTGGCCCGTGTTTGGCAGGTCTGTCCTCCTTACGGCCAGTCATTCTTTGGATCATAAATACTGAACAGTGCTTGGAACAATCACTCCCGCCTTTGGCTGGTTACCTTGTTTATACCCTGCCTCATTCTCCAAGCATATAATAGGCAATTGAAGTAAAGATTAACAACACATTAGTAGGGAAATCAGAATTGTGTAGTCAGAGGGGAGAAAAAGAATCCATCGAGGATTTTCAGTTTTGGTTTGAATGCATTTTAGCATCGACTTGGAGCTGCTTGGTAGTAAAGAGAAAGAAAAAATAACAAGAAAGGAAGGAATATGCTGGTTCCTCAACAGAATGTTTTCCTAGAATTTAATTCCAAGAGAAATTTCTCCAATGCCTGATATCTGGATAGATGTCCACTATAATGTCTATCTTCCTGACCATAACTTTATGTCTCGACACAGTGGCTCCATGTGATAGAAGGCTACTCTGTGTGTACAAGTAAAGGTCAGGGATGCTTCTACATACCTTACAGTGCACAGGGAAGGTCCCCACAACACAGAATTATCAAGCCCTGATGTCCATATTACGAGGTTAATAAACTGCTCTAATGGAAAGTTCTGCACTTTGCAAGGGCCTACACCCTCTTTACACTGAAACCACTGGGGGCCTTTAAGAAATTCCACTGCCTGAGTCTCAGCCCAGAGCTTCTGACTTTAATTGGCCTAAAGAGCAGATGACCACAGAGTGGCCACGTACAAAACACACTGGGCCAAGGTTGTGTTCTCAGCAGAATGAACTGGAATGAAGACTAGAACTTTGAAAATAGTATCCAAGAACCAGAAAAGTTGCCAACTGGCTATCTAATGGTTATTTGGGCTACAGTGACAAAGCAAGTGGGGGAAGAGAGGAAGGAGAGATAGCTGGGAAGCCCAGCACACTTACTCCGAGTGCAGGGTCTGTTAACTCAGACAGTATGAATTCTGGCCCGGTAAACTCTCTAGCATCCTGGAGAGTGAATGTCCAATTCACCTGCCCCAACTGGGTCTGCGGACAGAGCAAGCTTCTGATACCAGATTGTCTGAGTCTCAGGAGGTGCCAACAACCTGGGTGGTTGTGTGCTGTGGTCCAATTTCCAAAGTTGGCAGCCTATTCCTCTTTTTTAAATTCCAACTCCACTGCCCCTCACTGTGTGGACCATATGAGATAGACTTTCTGGCCAGGCCTCACTCTTGGATTGCCAATTCGAACCTCTGGCACCAACTATTATTACTTTTTTTTTCTAAGTCTCATCCCAACCTTTTTAAAATGATGTTTCAAAAGAATAATATGATTTTTGCATATACAAGTTTGAATGGCGCCTCATTTTAAATTAACATGATAGGCAGTTATGAAGTCACCCCATGACCTTCCTATTCATCTTGCTTAAGGCTGAGCAGGAACCAAATAGATGTGCTCGATCTAATTTGCCCCCACTCCTAGACACTGAGATTTCAAATTATTTTAAGTGAAGCAAGATAACAAATAATAGAAAGTTAATATTCTCAGATACAAGTCAGGTCTGCTACCGCCTATGTTGCTGTTGGAGGCCAACTTTGTATACTTTGCAAATCAGGCAAATGGATGACATAGTTGAAACCCCATCTTGAAAATTGATAAGCATAACCAGCTTTGCAGCCTAAATGGAAGATGGTGGCATCAGAAACCTCCTGGGGGCCCCAACGGGCTGAGCAAGGTTTCTTGGAGTGACTCTGAGTCTGTTCCAAAACTTGGACAGGCCTCCAGTGACCCCTCACGTTCCACCCCACTAAGTGCAGCCGCCTTGACTTTGTTTCTGCTCGTGCCTGTTGGTGCAACATTGTAGAACCCTTGAGGAAGGAAATTTCGAAATCCAGATCCCATTACAGAACACCTGCAAACGCTTCTCCACTTAGCTTCAGCAGGCCAGAGCCTCTCGCCACCTCCCTTGCACGGAGGAAGCTTCCACCAAAGGTACTGCAAACTAGAGTTCAAGGAAGAGGGATGATTTGGGGTAAAATGGCCCAGCATGAGTTTCTGGCAGAATCACAAATCTCAGGTCTGGCTGGCACCGCGTACCTGGGTGAGAGCCCCCCGAGACTGAGGAATAGCCATGACCATCTCCGCCAGATTCCTCTGTAATGAAGTCAGCTGTCAACTCCTTGGGGGGAAAGACACAGAGCCCCTTTATTTCCAAGCAGGTGTTGCAGCATATTAAAGGTTGAATTCCATCTTGTGCTCACATCCTGAATGAGCCAGTTTGCAGGCAAAGCTTGGTTCTTTTAGCAAAAAGAGAGACTTGGCAATGGTAGAGGCTGAGTACTTAAATGGCAATCAACTTCTGGCTCATATCAATTAATTCCTTCATGGACTTCTGCCTAAGTATAGCATCTTGAATTCCCAGCTGCAGAGGCTATGAAAAACAAGCCCAAACAACACATGCCACCATCTCAGGGAGGGCACACCCGCACAAAGATGGGCAATGCCGCCTCCGGGCAACCTCAGATGCCAGTTTGGGCCTTTCTCTTTGTTTGCCTTCAGAATACATGTGCCCATTTCTCTGGGTGGAAAAATCTTCGTGAAAACTTTTATTAAATGAAATCCCTCTGAGGGGAATCAACTCCTTTTGGCTTTAAAGTGTGCAGGTCCCAAGTGTGACTGTGGGATGTAGGAGAAGAGTGGGAAGTAGGAAACTAATAACGGGCCCAGAAAAACCTGTTCAAAACACGTCTTCCTCTTGTGGATCCTACCAGAGTCATGTCCATCTCTGCCGCATGAGCAAGGAGGCCGGTGGTAAGCAGTCTTGGTACACTGTGAGATCGGCCGGTTCTTCAATTCATCTGCAGCTGCAGATGGTGCAATTCCAGCCACAACTACCTGGCGATGTGAATTTTCAGAAGTCTCATAATCCAGGTGAGCACTCCTAAATTAATAGTATACTAATGTGACTAGCGCCAAGGTGTGGCCAATGAAAATCAAGGTCACGGGTTGGGGGCAAACTCTCTCCCCCTCCTCCTGCATAGGAAACAGCACTGGCTGGTTTCTCTCTCTGCTCTCCTCTCTCGAGCCAGAGAAACAGTTTAGTTCATTTATTCAAAAGGCAAAAGTTTTGGTTTTCTTAGGATCATGTATTATCCAAGGTGGTGGCCACAGCTATTTGTTTATTTATTTGTTTGTTTATTTGTTTGGTACCAGGAATTGAACTTAACAACCTCATGCTTGCCAGGCAGGTGCTGTGCCACTGAGCTGTATTCCTGGCTACCACAAGTTATTTAAACCTGCTGCTATTTTAATGAATTTAAGTTAAAATTTAAAAATTCAGTTCTTCAGTGTCACCGTAGGATTATTTCCAGTGGTCCACTGCTGGGTGAGGCAGCTCTGTGAAACAGCAGAGATCTAGAACATTCTATTCACCATGGTCAGGGGTTGGCTCTGACCCTCCCTACTTTCCTTCCTTAACCTGTATATGCCCACTTTCTCAGCTTTTTCCGTGTCCTCCCCCCATCTGCATGCTTCTGTCTTCAACTGTGCAAAGATTTCTTTTTAAAAAAAAATTCCTTTGCTTAGCCTGGAAACCTCCTTACAAGACTATTTTACTTCTTTCCTCCACTTTCTTCCAGATTTCTCCACCCTGTTGTCAGCTCCCTCATCCCCAGGCTCCTGGCCACTGACTCACCTGCAGGTCTCCTCCGTCGGTCACCAGCACCCGTCCACTGAAAATACTCTCTCTGAGGTTGCAAGAAACTGCCTCAAACCCCGCCTCTGTGGGGTCTTCTCCTATGCTCTTCCTCCTCTGCCTTTCAGTTAGCCCATCGGTCACCAGCACCCAGCAGCTCCCGTGTTCTTGCTTGGCGACATTTCCTACACTGATTCCTCCTTGCCCTTTCCAGCGACAGGGCCCGTGGGAGACCTTTTCATCTACTTGCCTCTGGCCTCCCTCTAATCCATCTTCTATATGGCCACCATGTTAATCTTTACAAAACACTTATTTTACATTATTTTCTCATGC
The DNA here is from genome assembly GCA_004363535.1 of Dasyprocta punctata. Classification (NCBI taxonomy): domain Eukaryota; kingdom Metazoa; phylum Chordata; class Mammalia; order Rodentia; family Dasyproctidae; genus Dasyprocta; species Dasyprocta punctata. Next base: position 54,979 of record RJWM01010911.1, read on the forward strand.
AGTGAACATCCATGACTTCCAGAGTAAGGTAGTGAAAGGGAGCATGGCTTAAGCAGAGTTTGAGTCCTTCCCTGCCACTCACTAGTGATGAAGCCTGCACCAAATTACTTTTCCAAGATGCTTTTTCCCCTTCTTTAATGTGAAGATAATTATAAGATACTGTAGAATTTTTGTCACTACTGTTGTCAATAGCTGGAAATACCTGAAACCTATTAGCCCTCTTATACAGTAAAGTGATCCCTGTTATGTATTATCATTATCTAACTCAGTCTCTTTTTACACAATTCCAGAATCTTATCTGCCTTATCTCTATTGTACCTCCTTCCCTCTCATTCCCCTCTACCTAATCTGAAAAGCACATCCCTTACCATGTCTCCAGTTTGGGAGAAACTGGAGTCTTTTATGTTCCACTGAAAGCTGAATATTCCTTCAAATAACCTTGCCCAACCATACCTACCAGTCTCAACCTCACCCACCTTCAACCTGTTTCTCCTTTGCACGTCTAGTTCACTCCTGTTTTCATCTTTCATGCCCATCTATTCCTACCCTTTGACACTCTTCTTTCTACTTCTTCTCTTAACCTCTGCCCTGCTCAGTCTTCTGGTCCAAGATCATGTCTGTCTTCCTCCACAAACCCACTCTAATCTGTCCTCTTACCACATTTCTCTGTGCCCACTGCATGAACAACCTAACTTAGCAATTCCTGATTTCCTTCAAAACGAGGAAACTAGTCTGATTTCCTACCTGGATTGTGAAACTTTTGAGCTTAGAAAGTCTGCTCTATTTTTTAAGTGATTTTGCTTCATGAATGTTCAGTAAGACACAGGTTGATGACTCTGTAGCTTGACTGTAGTCCTCAGTTTATCTTAGTTCATCGGGCAAGGGCTACTTTGTTCCTCTGTGCCCATACGAAGGACAGGAGGTACAGTGAGGCCCCTGCTCTCCAGAAACACAGAACTACAGAGCTCCTTGGTGTAACGTTGGTTTGTATCCTGATAGCATACCATAAATTTAAAGGTCAGAAGTGTGTTTCCCCTTGAGATTGCAGGGCTTCCTGGGTGTTGTGGGGGCAGCAGCTTCCACCCAGCTTTATGAGAGAGGATGGGATTGCATCCTCATAGTCAAAGAAAAGACAAAAACTTAAAATTGAACCTGAGGTTTCTCTTCAATTCATATCATTTTCTCATCATCATACCAACCTAACTGATAGACATTCTGTCCTAACAATTGCCCAGGGACGACTGTCAATCCAAGACTCAGAGTCAGTCTTTTCTCTATGTTCGGAAGTTGTCACTGATCTCATGAACAAAGTGAGAAGCCAGGTGAGGAAGACCGTCTGGGACCCAGGTCATAGAGACTCAATTTGTAGCCACAATATATGGAGTTGCCACAGGATACCGAGTTGCATTCCAAACAATAGCGCTGTTCGACAACAGCGATTTCAATCTTGCCATCAGCTGCTCCCAAGCAGTCAGAAATGTGCTATAGGACAGAAAAATCCACTAGATGCGGCCCACACCAGGTAGAGCGATATCTGCTATCCCTAATGGAATCTTGCCCTAGGAATGGATCATGCTACCCAGATTCAAAACGAAGCTTAAGACAGCATTCAAAGCTGAATCTGAAATGGTACCAGATACATATGTAAATCCTCACCACAGCCCATTCCTTTCTTAAAGCAACAAAGATGTTGACTGTGATTACAGATAATAAGAGCTTTCTTTCTGATGAAATGAGCATATACTGAACCAAGCATACAATATATTCCCATGACAAATATATTTACACTCAACTCAGAACATGGAGAGAAAAGAAAATGTCAATAGTTGACAGCTTCTTGGCCTATGGGGTGTAATCCAGGAGCATAATAAATTCATTTACGCTCATGTTGAATAAATGCATGTTAGACCCATGCATTTTTTTGGCCTTTCCGACACATTGTTTGAATACAGTGTCACGCTTCTCTGTGCTGCACAGTTCCTGTGCCGCTGTCAGTAGAGACAGGAAGCAAGCTAATTTTTGGGGTCAAACCTGGAGTAGTTTTCCCTAATGAGTGATGATTAGGAACGAAAAAAGGACGCCATACAGGAAAACACCTGATTGCCAAATATTGGTGGGTAACCACCTATCCCAGAAGTAGGTCTCAAGACTGTTGGCCTCTGGGAGGTCTCGAAGTTCAAAAGAACATCTTCATCTAATTCCGTAGAAGATCTTCATCATGCTGATAAAGTGATAAGCACAGTGAAAGGGAAATAACCCCCATAAAAGGCTACCTCTATTTAAAATCTGGATCGTCTATTTAAAAGCTGGTGCTCTCTTCTCCCCATCAATCTACTTCTTATCCCAGCCAAATTGGATGTGAAGATGTGCTCCTTATCCCTGGCAGATCTCATAAGATATCAGACATTTCAGACTTCATGTGTGAAAGCGTGACATATTGGTTAAGACTGAAAATAGCGTGTTGCTGGTAGTTCAAGTCTATAAGAAATACTACACCCTACTGTTTTTGTAAATGCCAGAGTTCCATTGAGTCGAGACAGATGGTAGCAGGCAAAGATGCAGTCTTATAATCAAAAGCTAAAATATGTCAAAAATGTGTTAGCAAGCAAAATATAGCAGATTACTAGCTTCACATGTCATGACAGCTTGCAAAACATGCTAGCATGTTGAAGCTCCAGTTATGTAAATAAAGGAGCCATAAACAAAGCAGCATCAAGTGGTGTGAGAGCTCGCGTGTTGATTGTCCCTTCACTGTAGTTTGGGAAACAGAATGAGGCACACGGCCCCCAAAAGCCTTAGATGGACCTGGGGAAGAAGTCTCTAGAATCACATGTGGGGATCCATTTTTCTTCCATGATTAACAAGTTTCTCTGTGATACCTGAATACTGATTAACTAAATTACAGAAGGCAATCAAACTTCCCAGAGAGTTGTGAGGATTTCTTTGAGAGCCACCATGTCATTTAGCTCAAAGAAAGAAGATGGTGAGTGTTATTTCGAGATAGCAAGTTGTACCCAAGGCTTTTCGTATGTATCAATCTCAGCCCAAGAAAGTTTCTTTGAACACAGGCCTGGTTTCTTAGTGTCATGACTGATTCTAATCAGGGTTGTGGGGAATGAAAGTAATGTTAATCATGATGGAGCAGGGAAATGGAGGAGCAGGTCATAACTTGTACTGAACACCTACTGTAGACCAGGTATTGTGTTACTATCATCAGATTAGACATCTCAGTTTCTTGTGATGGAAAGAATATCACTTTGACTAGTCCATGCCCACTGAAAGCTTGATTTTGAGATTTTCCTAACTTTGCACAGCCTGGGAATCCAGGAATGAAAAGGAAGGAGTAATGGTTTGGTCTTACATTCTTGTTCCAGCATCAGAACCTCTGGCACAAGGATCTCATTGTGACACAGGCTGTATTGCCCCCACACAGTATCAAACACATGAAAGTTGGCTCTGCTTCTCAATTTCCATAGGGAATTTGTTGTAGAAGTGCCAGTCTAGGAGGTACTTGAGAATGCTGCATTTTAGAAATATTTTGTCCAGCTGCCTGAGTCAAGGGTAAGGGTCCAAATATCTACTCATGCAACAAAAGATGATCATTACACTTACACCTCTGGGTGCAAGACAAGGAAAAGAATGTATGCACTGCTCTTGAGCAGGGGCCAATGAGACTGGACTATACCTTGAAGAAGAAAGAACAAAAGTCAGCAGTGACCTCAGTCCTGCAGCCATCAACTGAGAACTCGAGCACAGAAGAGTTGAGCACATGTTTCTCAGCTTCATAATCCTGTTTTGGTTGGATTTTGTTCTGTTGTTCTTGAGGACTGAACAACATAAACCTCTTCTGCTATCTTCTCCACATGTCCAGCCAAGGCACATAGCTCACTAATGCTCAGGACAAGGGCACCATTCATGGGGTACAGAAGCAGGACCATGGTGTAGTTCTGGCCTTGTGCATGGTAAAATCAGAGGCACAAGAACAGGAGCCTGAGGGTAAGAGATCTGCTGGTGCCTGGGTCTCCCACAGCCAAAGGCTTTCTCCAACAGAAACACTCCCGAGGAGGAGGGTGACAGGAGGGTACCTCAGGAGACAGTGAGGTGGCTAAAACTGCAACAGCTCAGCTTCCAGGGGACATGTGACACTGCCTTAGTTACTTTTTACTTGTTGCTGAGAATACCTAACACCCAAAATCAGGGAAGGAAAGGTTTATTTCTTACAGGTCTCAGGAGTTTCCGTCCATACTTAGTTGGCTCCAAGGCAGCATGGCATGGCCACTGCAAACAGCAAGGTGAACTGGCAAGAGAGAGAGAGAGGGCAAAAGGTAGACCTGCATTCCTCTTGCCCTTACACTGTATGTCGGCTCCACCCCTGGGTGGGTGCAGCACTCAGATCACCAATCCCAGTGCTAGATAGCAAACCAATCAGGAATGCCAGACTCAGCCCCATCCAAATTAGGAGAGTCCTTGGGGGGGACACAGGATCCAACCAATACAGACACCATCAGCTAGTGTCTTTCAATCAGCTGCTGAGGGTGTAACAACTGCTCCCCACTGAGGGTCCCGCCTTTTACCACCAGTCTCCCCTTTCCTGTCCTCCACCCTTTTTAACTGCCATCTTTTCCTCTGGACCCAGGAAAAGCCGGCTTTTCTAATTTGTTCCTGGGTGGTAAATTAGCTGTAACTTCCGGTCCTCTCACCACTGCAGGCATGCAAACCCTCAGAGTCACCACCCCAAGAGCCTTCACAAAGTGTTTTTATACAATATGCTCTCCTCAAAGGAGAAATGCTGGTGCTAGGTGTTAAAATAATAATGGTCAAATTCAAACTACGGATGTGTCTTTCTAAAGCACACAACTGCCACCCGAATGCCCATTTTACAGATGAGGAAAACAGGACTCAGAGAAGTCAAGCAACTTGCCCAAGTTCTCCTAGGCAACGTGGGGGCATGGTTCAAAGTCAAAGATTGTATGAAAAGAAAAAGATGAGAAAATGTATATTGGCATAACATAGATAATGTATCATTTCAAGACCAAATGCAGAATTGTGCCCCTACATGCAGACTATCTCTAAACCTTTATCAATTACCATTCTACTTGGCATTTCATTAAGAAAGATAATCATTTACAAGACCAATAAGACCCCTTGACTTCTCTACAAACACCATTCTATGATTAGAAACAAACTGACTCAGGGTCGGCGCCTGCTAAGTATTGTATGAAATATGCAATTCACACTTCCTCTTAAAATTGAAGCAGGTGAACTCTAACTGACAGGAAGTAATGAGTGTAATAAGCCAAAGGGAATACCTACATTTAAGCAACCATATGCTTTCGGAGTAATCAATAGGAGTGCAGAAGCAATCGCCCCCACTTCATCATTCACTCAGTTGTCCTTTTCTTAAGTGCACCTAAGTGGGTTTTCTCCCATAAGTGGAGTTGACACAGAAAACTCTTCGGAAGCCTTTTTTTTTTTTTTTTTTTTTTTTTTTGCAGTTCTGAGTACTGAACCTAAGGACACTTTACCACTGAGTACACCCCCAGCATTGTTTTTAATTTTTCTTCTGAGACGGGGTCCTGCCAAGTTGTCCTTGCTGACCTCAAACTTGAGGTCTTTCGGCCTTTGCCTGCCAAGTACCTGGGACTGGGGGCAGACACCACCGTGCCTGCCTGGGGCAGCCTTTTCATATGACAGAGGAGGTTCAGGGCCAAGGGCGCTCTGAGGGAGGGTAGATAGGGAGAGGGAGTTGCTTTGTAGGCAAAGATGCTGGGCGGCAGTGTGGTGGGGTCCTGGGCCCCAGTTCTGCTGTGTGACTCTGGACAAAGGAATGAGCCCTGCGGGTTTGAAGTTTGCTTCTAAAGTGGAGGAAAGATCTCTTGTGGTGCGACTGTGGTGAAGACGAAGCCGAGTGTGAACCTGAGACTCCAGCACAGCTCTACCATGCAGTTAGTACTCCATGACTGTCAGCTTCCGCTCACTGTCAGCACAACGCTCCTGAATGCTCCTCTGGCCTGGGAGCAACCAAGAGTTTAAAGAGCTATTGCTAACTATCTTTATCGTCAGTACTTCTATCCAGTGCTGTGCACAATACTAGAATTGCAAACCTGAAGGAGCTACCATATTTCATTCAATGGGCTTATTGAAGGACAAGGAGACAGAGAAACCAGCACGCAGCAAAGACCTGCATGGGAAGTTCTGCGGAGTATTGGAAAGAGGCTGAGGAAGTCCAGGACCAAGGTGTCCACCTGTACCCACAAGTCCTTTGAAAGCATCACAGGAAAGACAGGAGTGGAAAAACCGCTAAGAGTTCTATGGGCTGTAAAAGCCAGACAGGAAGAACAGACTGTGTGCTAATAAAGGTAAGCTTCTGTCCCTTTGTTGGACCTATTAAAAATCATTGTGTTGGGCCAGGGATATAGCTCAGCGGCACAGTACCTGCCTGGCAGGCACAAGGTCATGAGTTCAATTCCTGGTACCAAAAAAAAAAAGAACAATGTTTGTGCATAGAACACAGTTCATGTCCCATTTTCAGAGTCGTCAAAGTAATGTGTATTAAGCACATCACTGGGACATCCAGGACCTTGATGACCCTGTCAAAAACTGTCCCTCCCAGAGCTGGCCGAAATTCCTAGAGATAGTAGATCACTTGTCCAGAGACCATCTTTTGTATGTAAAC